>CAIGQW010000532.1:7089033-7111278 GCA_903798125.1 Danio choprae
TTTTTTTTTTAAATGTGAGTTTATTTTATTTTTTAAATCCCGTTAGCAAATAGATAATTGGATAATAATCTGCCAATCTACCTTAGTTTTGCATAAATTCTGTTCATCTTTTTTTGAACTGGTGGTGGTGTGAAGAGACCCCACTCATATAATTGTAAAGCCTTTTGGGTGTATGGCAATACTATATATGTGCATTACATACTAACTTATTTACTTACTAAATAAAATACAAATGTGAAACTAACATGAACTGATTCTTGTAAGAACTTACTTAACCTTTTCCACCCCTACATGGCACATGGAAATAAACTGCAAGTGGTCACTGTACATCTAAATTGGAGACATGCCAAAGATCTGCTGAGCGCGACAACTGCTGGTGTCTTATTAAACCTCTGATTGAAGTCTGATTGCAGATTCAACAACAGGTAGAGCTGACCTGTGAACCACAGAATTATTGATAGAAACCTCTATTCTGATCTCCACTGTGACCTCAAGCGAAGCTCTTAACCCCGAGATGGTCCGCACATCTACCATGCAATTAGAGCACAGGAAGCTGGTTTGAACAGAAAAAAAACCTGCTGAATGACAAGCGGAGAACAGACCTTTCAGTCAAACACATTACAGTGCTTCAGCAGGTCCTGTCAGATTCACAGTAAACCTGTATAACGAAAACCTAACAAGCAGTTTTCAATCAAATGAGATTTCACCTAGCACTGACAGAGGTTCTCCACTGATATTAGCCCTGTCAGGTCACTTGTCCTGAAGTCTGCCTTCCAGGAAGAAAGAGAGATGTAAAGAATTAATTGAATTCCCTGCACACAGACATAGGTGCGCCACCGGAGCCCAAAGGGGACGTTTGCTCGGGGCCCATCTGGAGCTCTCAACTGCATGGCTTGTCAGGACTCTGTGATTTCCACGCACGTCATTGCATTTGAGAAGGTTAGCAGTGAATCACAAGAGCAGGGAGACATCTGACAAAAAAAAACAGATAAGCTGACATGTGCACCTTTACGATTTTCCACACTTACCTGGGCAGACACAGGATCTGTGTGTCGTTGCACACATTTAAAGAGACAGTTCGCCCGCTGTAAATTTACTCGCCCAGATGCAGTTTAGGATGTAGGTAAGATTTTTTTTCTTCAGTGGAGCTTTTAAAGAAGATTTTTAGCTGCAATCTTTGATTCAAAAAATGTCAGTGTGATTCAGAAAATGTAACGTTTTTGTCTTGTTTCTATATCAAAATATCAAAAAATTATTAAAATCACAAAATTCTAGACAAGTAAATAAAGTGAATTTTTCAAGCAAGCAAAGTAATCTGCCAAAGGAGTAAGTCAAATAATCTTGTTTTAGGTTTTAAATTAGATTATTTTACTTACCCCATCGACAGACTATGTCTTCAGTTTGAAATAAAACTATTTTGCTGGTTTTAGGAATAAAAAAAAACTGTTAATTTGTTACTTATTATTTCTGAAAAAATACCAATATTTTTACTTGTCTAGAAAACAATTCTTGATCTAAGATTTTTTTTATATTTGGACTAGAAATAAAGCTTTTTTTTTTTTTTTTTGCAGTGCAGCTCATGTTAAAAATGAATACCTGTAACTTCTGACAACACATTATGGTCTTATGAAGCTAAATGATTGGTCTGTGCAAGAAAATGAAAAATATTTATAACCTTTAATTCACATTCAGCTTGATGTATGGTGTATATCAAACATTGGGAATCTGTGAAATCAGTATTCATAAATAAGAAACATTAATGTAATTTTATTTATATATATATATATATATATATATATATACACACACACACACACACACACACACACACACACATATTTAGGAAAAGCACAGTATAAAGTAAGTATTAAAGGGCTCCTATTTTACCCTATTTTACAAAATGTAAGATAAGTCTTTGGTTACTCCAGAATGTGTCTGTAAAGTTTCAGCTCAAAATACTCATCAGATCATTTATTATACAATGTAGAATATGTCCAATTTTGTCTCAGAACAAGGTTTAGCTGTTTTTGTAGCCTGTGCCTTTAAATGCAAATGAGCTGGTTCTCCCCACCCACAGTTCCCACCTGCATGTCTGTTTCTACTGCATGACATAAACAGCAGTCTTGTTGACCCCTCTTTGCCATTTTGGAAACTTTAACATAGCACTCACAGTTAAGATGGATATACAAACTGCTGAGATTACAGTTTTTTAAGCAAAGGCAACTTTTTAATGCTGTGTTAGCTCACACTTTTATTTTGCATTATGTTAGTTGTTAGTTGTATAAACAGCGGTCTTTTCTTTATTACAAACATGCACTGTTGCTAAAAACATTTTAAACTTGGAAAACTCATTCTTGAGGTGCAGCTGATCACAGAGAGTTGGAACAGATCTTTTAATCTCACTTTCTTTAGAAATCCTGTTCTGTGGACATGTTTATTCGTGTTACTATGGAGACATGTTAATACACGCTTGTCAATCCATTCAGTGGGCTAGGAAAACCGCACTCTTATGTCACGTTGCGGTGGGCCTCAAACTATTTTTAAAAAAGAGAGTTGTTGTCTTTATATCACTCCACACTGCTCCGGTTTCCCCCACAGTCCAAAGACATGTGCTATAGGTGAATTGAATAAACTAAATTGGCTGTAGTTTATGTGTGTGAATGAGTGTGTATGGATGTTTCCCAGTACTGGGTTGCAGCTGAAAAGGCATCTGCTGTGTAAAACATATGCTGGATAAGTTGGCGGTTCATACCACTATGACGACCCCTGATGAATAAAGGGACTAAGCTGAAGAAAAATGAATGAATGAATAAATTCCAAAACATTTAAATTTTTTATGTACCAAATTTTATGTTTGCTGTTGCAGATAATTCTATAGTTCCCAATCAGACCTTTTCTGTTTCATTAAAAAAAAGATATATTTTCTGCCTGGAGTTTTACTTTTACAATCTGGCAAAAATAAACCCAAGCTCACTCTAGAGTGCAACAACAAATAAGTAAGGTGGAGTTTAGTTATCTTTATTTCTTTCATTCTGCTTAAATGTCTGTCTGTGTTCTTTTGTGAGCCACTTGTGTGGTTTGCAGCCACAAAAAAAGCAATCAAAGCTTTTCAGTGATGAACTGTAATAAATCCAAACATGATCTTGATTGTATTGTTTGCTGAATAATGCACTCATGCAATTGCTTGGTGGCGATGCAGTCTTTTTGTTGTTGTTTTAATAGAAACAAAAATCATGTTGTTTGGAATGAATGTGATTGCTGTAAGTAGATTCATTGTTTTCAATTTGGATAAGTTTCTTGTTTTACCAGTTTTCATAAATTAGATCATTTAAATGACGAATAAATAATAAATAAGTACTCAAGAATTTGCTTGCTGGAGAACGTGCAAATATTCTGATAAAATGTTTAAAAAAAAATGTTTATAATTTAAAGCCAAATGACTACAAGCATTGCAACATGATAAAAAATGTGTTAAGTTCTCATTGAATAAAAAAAACATTTAGTCAGCTAAACCTTGACTAAAAACATGACAAGGTTGAATAAATATGATAAAAACGCAATAGTAATCAATCATTTTCCTTCATAAGACCATATGACTTTCAAAGTGATTAGGTTTCAGCTAAAAAAAATAAACAAAACAAAAAATCTGGTTGCACAATGTGTTCAAAATATGTACACAAAGACTGTAAAAGGGTAAAAAAATAAGATTAAATGGGTTAAGGTTAGGTTCAGGGGTAGGTTTATAGTACCCAGTTATTGCCCAATTAATATAATGACTGTTAAACGCATATGTAAATGCAAAACATGGGTGTAAAATAAAGTGCTACTAAATACCTATCGGGCCTCACAGTGGCGCAGTGGGTAGCACGTTCGCCTCACAGCAAGAAGTCGCTGGTTCGAGCCTCGGCTGGGTCAGTTGGCGTTTCTGTGTGGAGTTTGCATGTTCTCCCTGTGTTGGCGTGGGTTTCCTCCGGGTGCTCCGGTTTCCCCCACAAGTCCAAAGACATGCGGTATAGGTGAATTGGGTAAGCTAAAATTGTCCGTAGTGTATGAGTGTGAATGGGTGTGTATGGATGTTTCCCAGAGATGGGTTGCAGTTGGAAGGGCATCCGCTGCGTAAAACATATGCTGGATAAGTTGGCGGTTCATTCCGCTGTGGCGACCCCAGATTAATAAAGGGACTAAGCCGAAATGAAAATGAATGAATGAATAAATACCTATCTTCTTGAATGAAGAGAAAACGTCATTTTGGACGGCCTGTGGGAGAGTTCATTTACAGCAAATTTTCTTTTAGAGTGAGCTATCTCTTTAAAGGCTCGGCGGTAATTTTATTACGCTTGAACTTCAGGAGTGTTAAATATAATCCAGCTGTCTGTCACCATGTCAAATGCTTGTTATGTCGAGAAATCCCTGAGTCGAATCACGCTCGAGACGTGCGCGCGCACGAAAGCACAACAGCTCCCTCTGCTGTTCACGCGCACCGAACACAAGACCAACATTTCCATTGATATTTTCACACATGTATTACTATGTATCCTAAAACAGCACGAGCAAACTGTCTAGAGACAAAACACAATGAAATAACATGTTATTAAATAATGACTTCTCTAGATACATTCAACATTTAAATATTTACCCAAAACGCAGTCCAATCTGACTTTCAAGACTCCGGTTATTCCTCAAATTACCCTGCGTTTTGCATCCCCGAGTGTTTGCACTTTCATTTCTGTCTTCGTTTTTAACTTAATTAACAGCAGGTTTATCTCTCACCTAAAAAAAACATCCTCAGTACTCCAGTTTAATTAAAAGGGGGGCTTGCAATCACGCGCCACATTATTCAGGAGTGTGTCTCTGCATGCAAACAAGCCAGTGCATCTCAGCCATTATGATAATTGGGAATATGAGCTCAATAATGGAGAATCCAAAGCTAATGCCTGGTAAAGACAGATGCGCACCTCTGCAATCAGATGGGATCAGAGCATTAACACGAGTCAAAAATCATTATCCAAGAGAGAATTTTATTAAGCCTCATCCGTTTATTTGTCTTTTATAATGTGTGCTTTAACGGGTCATTCCTGTTATGGCTACCGCTTCAGCTCTGTTACTGGATCAGTGACGTTTAAAGAAATGCGTCCTTAAAAGGATTAGAAATAGCTTATGCTCTGGTCACTCAGGAACTTAAAATGACAGGTATTTTTTTCGATACATTTATGAACGTAAAAGGGTGAAATAAGGAGCTAAAATGAATTACTCTGGCAGTTAGGCCTAATATGTGAGATTTAAATGCTTTTAAATTGTTGTATCTCTTTCTGTCAACGTAATAAACGTGGTAAAAGAAAAAAGAAAAGAATATCTCAAAACAACAGTAAATTAGGCTAATTAATTAATGAAACGTTAAGAGGCCTACTTACTTTTTTGCTGATGTTTTCTTCCCCGTCAATGGCGATGTCACTTCCTGTGTGTTATTAAGGGATAGTTCTCCCAAAAAATTTTATTTACTCACTATTTACTCACCATCAGGTGGTTCCAAATCTTTATAAATTTCTTTTTTCTGTTGAACACAAAAATCTTTAACCATTGACTTCCATAGGGGAAAAAAAAAATAAAAAATTAAATTTTTTATACTTTTTTGTCTAACATAAAAAAAAAGAAACGTATAAAGATTTGAAACAAGTGATTGATGATGGGTGAACGATGACAGAATGTTCATTAACCCTTTAACAGCCTGATTTATTTATTTTGTAGTTAAAGATATAATAAAGAAAACGAATGGGATGTAAAGGGAAACTTGAGTCATGACAATGTTCTCAAGGAAACATCTGTTTGGGAAAAAAATAAAGAACATAATGAATAAACATCTGGATTTCTTTAGCATATTGCCATTTTCAGGTGAGTATTTGCATATTATGAGTATTTGGGAACGGAGTAAAATGAAATAATTAGTGTAAAATTGGGGAATCTGTTTTCCGAGAAGCTTTTTTTTTTAAATAAAATGTTATGATCCTTAAGGGTACATTTCTACACCAGCATTAAAGGTTTTGAGAACAGAAAACAGCAGTGCGTTAACATCCAACCACATGATACTTTTCAAATTTAGATCAAAATTTTTTTTTTGTTCAGAATGTCTTTTGTCATGATGTAGACATTTAAACACCTCCATTGACCTAAACTGGTAAGGACTGTGCATGTGCAATAATGTAAATAGCATAATGATGTATTACATGTAAAATAAGAGATTGTTTGTAAAGAATGAAGTTTCACCAATGTATGATATAATCCTATAATTCTACTTCCAAAAGCACAAACAATGTCGCCCAACATCCTCACTTCAAACTCTTATTGTTCTGCCAATTTTACTGCTTGGTAAATTTAAGCAACACACCACAGCGCTTCATCTACTTGTCGTCTCCTCAACCTGAAATAGATACATATTAAATCTGATCCTTAAAACAGAGGAAAGAAGTGATGCTAATTACTCACTCACTCACTCACTCACTCACTAACTCACTATCCTTCATTTTAGTCCCACAATGGCAAACTCAAAGGATCAAATCCAAATTGTAGTTTGTGCATGCATCAGCTCAATTTATTTAAGATTAATGTAAACACTACATTGGGATTAATCAGCTGTTCAAAACAATCCCATGCCATAATGTGAAGTGACAAAACTGCAGTGCACACTTACTGTATAAAAATGAGGACAATATCGTCCATTTGTGTGTGCACTAATACAGTTATCATTCTTGTGACTGAACCTTAATGGGGTCACATTATGCCTCTTTTCATAAGATGTTACAGGCAGAAGGGTAAAACGTATTCAAAAGTGTAAGTACAATGTAATATAAAGTGCAAAAAATATAAAGTACAAAACAATACTGAGTTAAAATTTTTAGTATTGAAGGGATTAGAGCATACGAATCAGTGCTTGTGGATGGAAAGCAGTGTGTGACACCAAGCAACATTCCTGTGCAAAGGATCATGGGAGCTGAGAGTGTTTATCAGTTGTTCATTCATTCATTTTTCTTCGACTTAGTCCCTTTATTAATCTGGGGTCGGCACAGTGGAATGAACTGCCAACTTATCCAGCATATGTTTTACACAGCAAATGCCCTTCCAGCTGCAACCCAGTACTGGGAAACATCCATACACACTCATTCACACACATAAACTACGGACAATTTAGTTTATTCAATTCACCTATACTGCATGTCTTTTTAACTGTGGGGGAAACTGGAGCACCTGGAGGAAACCCACACAAACATGGGGAGAACAAGCAAACTCCACACAGAAATGCCAACTGACCCAGCCAGGACTCGAGCCAGCAACCTTCTTGCTGTGAGGCAAAAGTGCTAACCACTGAGCCACCATGTCGCCCCTACAGCAGTTGTACTGTTCGAAATACTTAATTCCAAACAGCTCTTTGAAATAGCCAGTTTTGAGCATTTCAGTTTGGAACAACACTTCAATATGGCGGTCTTCACTCCAAAGTGTCTTTCGGAGGGTGATATGCTGTTTAGAAAGCACCGATAACATCTCTCAGGCCCAACTGATGCGACATGACGTCCATTTCAACAGACCATTGGACATTTCTGGTCAATTTTTTAATGGAATGTTAAAATGAGTCTCATTGGCAGAATAAATAACGTTCAAAATAAATTTTGTTTAATTGCACAATTTAATTGCTTTTTAGCAAGGGAGAGTAGAATGAAGTAATCTCTGGCTTTTTGACTGTAAAGTGATTTACCTGAATACGTAATTTATAATACGTATTTGTAAGAAGAAAAAAGTAATTTTGTTTGTAAAAACATTAAGTAAAAGTGGCTGTACTCAAATAAAGTACAAAAATAATACTTCAATACAGTAATCAAGTAAAAATTATTTAAGTATTTTACTCGGTTGCAGTGAAATAACATCGGTTGCAGGTTTGAGTTGGACAGGAAGAGGTTACAACTTATAGACTGAATTAGAACATTTCTAAAAAAAGCATAGTGGATATACAGTAGTCAACATTTTAAGGGGATCATCACCTTTGATCAAAGTTGCTATTCAGCAATGGTTTTTGCACTTTTTCCACTTCAAATGTTGACTATTGTATATAAGTAACTGTTGTGAAGTCATCAACTAGCATGTTTACTACTATGTTCCGATGCCCTCTGTTCTTCACCAGTCTCCCTATACCCTTTCAAAAGGTAAATTTAAAATTTTTTTAGTTAAGGTTAGACCCTTTAGTTAATATTATGTTCTTTTAAGGTACCAATATCTTTTGGTACTAATATGTACCCTTTAAGTACAAAAAGTGTACCTCTCAAGTAACATTTTTACATTAGTGTATGGAGGAAATCTGAAACCGCCTGTTTGGAAAGACTTTCATTATTACGGGCTGATTGTTTACACACACATCTTTGTTCAAACATCTTATAAAAGTGAATTTTTCACAATACTGTCGGCCCACTTTAAGGTTAATCGTAAGGTTTGGGTGACATCGGCTTCTTGTGACAGAGTTCATACAGTACTGACCTGGATAGAGTTAGACACGGTGGGCTGCAGCAGTTCACATCAGTCGTGCTTCTGCATTGATGTAACCAATCATCAGTAGTCGGATAGAATTCCAAATTGACGCTTTTAGTGGGATCAGAAAAAGCTAGGAATAAAAGTCATAGATGTAGCGTTAATTTGGCAAATTAAAATGTCATTTGGCCAATAAATTTTAAGTTCAACGTAACCTTTGTACGTTTTAATGGGCCGTAATTAAAATATTCAACAGGTAACAGGCGCACGGGGTCGCCGGGGTGGCCCAGGAAAGGTAGGAAAGTGTGCTTCTTCTCTGGATCAAAGCCCTGTTTTATACAAGTAAATGCCACTGAGTGGATGACATTTAACAAGCAGTGTTGTTTTGTAAGAACATGTCAGGGAAAAGGTCAGGCAAGGTGAATTTATAGTTCAGAGTGGATCATTGTAAAGGGCGAGGAGGTGATTTTCATTAAGCCTTGTTAATTATGTTTAAAAAAAGTAATTTCATGTCAATTGCTCCTGGACCCGCCTAGGCAGCAGCTGTCTACGCGATGTGTATAAGATAAACTGAAGATGACAGCCAGCTATACAACGCGTGCATGTGGGTGTATGAAACACTGAGCTAAAAACAGAACTGCTTCATACCTTTCGCCTAATTAAAGTTGATGTCGAAAAAAACTTATATAAAACAAAGTGTTTAATAACCTGTAAAAAAAAAGTAACCGTGGGTTTAAAAAAAGTAGTCTTAATTTGTTTGAAGTACAAAAGATGTCTTTAAGGTCAGCGAGAGAGCCAAATTCAATTTACAAGTTTAATTTAAAGAGCATCATCACATCAAGAGCTCAGCTAAATTTACTTTGTTTTAATTGTATTAGGAAAACACACTGAGTTCTGTTCTCAGAAAGAGGAAAACTTTGTACTTGGTGTTTGTTCTTATAGCGGGGAGCAGGTAAGATCATTGATTTTAGCAGCAACCATGGCTTGTTTTTGCCCCCTAGAGCTTCGAGTCTGTCATTGCAAATAAAATCTCCTTATGTGATCAGATTTTGCACAAATACTGATCCAAAAAACATATAGCCCTCCTGTGAATATTGTATTTTTTTCTCAAATATTCACAGTATTTTTTTAAGTATTTCCTATAATATTTTTTTTTGAGAATGATTATTATTATTATTATTATTAATTTATTTTAGTTTGGCTAGAATAAAAGCAGTTTTATTTATTTTTTTTAATTAAGGTCAATATTATTAGCCTCCTTAAGACAATTTTTTTCCCCGATTGGCTACAGAACAAACCACTGTAGGCCAATGACTTGCCTAACTCTAACCTAACTTGCCTAGTTAACCTAATTAAGCCTTTACATTGCACTTTAAGCTGCATACTAGTATCCTGCAAAATAACTAATAAAATAGTACGTACTGGCATCATGGCAAAGACAAAAGATATTAGTTATTAAAACTATTATATATACAAATGTGTTGGAGAAAAAAGTCTTGTCTCCGTTTAACAGCACTCGTAAAAATGTGGAAAATAAATAACATTTCATAGAAGGACTAATCATATTGCCTTGTCATTAAACTGTTTTGCTTTTATCCAAAATGCTTATAATAACAAATAGTTTTATGATACTGGAAAACTGCTAAACACAAGCATGTTTTCTAGTCAAAGAAGAGATAAAGAGATGTGTAACTAACATTTTTAAAAAGTGTGAAAATTATGTTCCAGCATTATTGAGCCTATCAATAATAATAATAATAATAATAATAATTCCTATAACGTTTGTCTAGACACTCAAAGCGCTTTACACATTAGGGGAAATCTCCTCATCCACCACCAGTGTGCAGCATCCACCTGGATGATGTGATGACAGACATATTGCGCCAGACAGCACACCACAGACCAGCTGATTGGTGGAGAGGAGACAGAGTGATGAAGCCAATTATGATATGGGGATGGTTAGGAGGCCATGATGGACAGAGGCCAGTGGGCAAATTTGGGAATTAAACCCTTACTCTTTTTCATGGGATTTTTAACAACCACAGAATGTCAGGACCTCAGTTTAAAACACGGCACTCACTGAGCAGTATAGAGCTCAGGAGTCCTAATGCTCCGTCACTATACTGGGTCATTAGGACCCACACAGACTGCAGGTTGGGCCTCACTAACACCACTTCCGGCAGTAACCTAGCTTTTCCATGTGGTCTCCCATTCAGTTACTGACCAGGCGCAGCCCTGCTTAGCTTCAGAGGGCAACCATGTGAGAGTTGCAGAGAGCTAGCTGCTGGCTTAAATACAATCAGCTGTATTAGCTGTTGCATATGTTTTTTATGGAGTTTATGGGTTAAACCCTAAAATGACAATGAATTATTATTTTGAGGTTGCCTGCAGTGAGTCTTTTGATTATTGTTCTAAATGTGCAAAATTTTGATATATAAAACTATTATAGTATTGTTACACTAAATGACATTATTGAGTGTCTTCTGTAAATCATTGCAAGAATTTTAGATGTCTTTATTTGGATGTTCAAAAATAATAGAATCATACAGGACATTGAATGTATGGTTGGTGTGTGTGTGTGTGTGCGTGTGCGTGTGCGTGTGTGTGTGTGTGTGTGTGTGTGTGTGTGTGTAATATGGTTGTTATAACCTGTGTGTCAAAGTATTAATCCACTCAAATGTGTTATTACATAAATAAATGTTACTTAATAATAAAACAATATCCTTGCTTCTACTACTAATGAGATTGTACTAAACTTAAGAGATGACAACAATTTCACCATACAGTTTATTTTAAAACTATTTTGATTTTATGTTTACAAATTCAGAGCACATTCGAAGATTACTAAAAAAAACATCAAATATATACTCCTTGAGACCCTGACTCTGTAAAGAAATGTCCTGTATTTTAAACCTGGGACTGAGATATGCTGTTTTACATTAAATTTCTTTTTATGTTTTCAGTTAGCAATCGACAAAAAAGTTGTAAACAGTAATTCAGAGGAGAGAAAGAGAGACAGATTTGCACAGCAGCTGCCCATTCAGGTTAGTGAAGACACAAACTGATGATAAAGCTCATTTAGTCCAACAAGATCAAACTCCCTTTTGAGGTCATCAAGCGATAAAATGTCTTTTACTTCAAACGTAGTCATCCTAAAAGAAGATGGGGAAAAGGATAGAGCTAGCTGTGAAATGTGTAGTAGAGTAAACATACTGTATTACAGAATGTAAATGTTAAAAAAAGCTGTTGAAATTGGGTGGAGTATTTGCTTACATCCTCTTGTCCTCTGGTTGTGGAATCTCACACAGGACACTCATCATCTTTTCCTTACAGCGCTTTCCTGAAGAGTCAACATCCACTTTCACACTCTTCAGAAGGTGGATGTATTGCTATAAAGAGTCGGTTTAGCATGAGTGTTCTTGCATACATCAATGAAACTTAAAATGATATTCCATGACTTCACTTATTCTGATATCACACACTATAAAAAATATAATGACAAAAAGTCAAGACAATTAATATTTTTTATGTTGCTTTTGTTAAGTTAATAAGGTTTTAACTTAATATTTTTGTCGGTTTGATTGGTGTAAGTTGAGATAAGTAGAAGAGTTAATTTGATTCAACTAAACAATTTAAGGCAGCAAGAATATCTTACAGTGCAGTATCTCATTCAGTCCATTTTTGCTACTTTTGGCATTCATAAAGATGTGAGAGTAAAAAATGTAATGTAATCTTACATAAAAATGTAAAAGAAACACTGTAACTTTGTTTTTCAGATGCTGTTAAATCTAATAAAATCATCTTCTTCAGAGAGAAAACGCAGTTTTGACAAGGCTAATTCATTATTTCTCTCGACCAACCCAACTTCACACCTATAAGCCCGATTCCTACATAAATTGGAACGTAAATTGGGCTAGATACTGCCCTCGGACTCCGATCTCTCTCTTTATCCTGCAGACAAAGGGGAATAGCATGAGTTAGGGTGTATTTCTGAGCTTAGAGCCCTCACCCCAGACAGCACCCCAAATATGCATATTCTACTCATTCAAATATCTGCAAGTGCGAACTCGTGAAAGGCATCATAAGGGATAGTGAAGACTTTTCACTGGAACTTCATCTTTGTTTCAACTGTTACTGTTTTTTTCCACTACTGTATTCATGTTCAGTATCAATTGTCATATATTAATGCATTCAGCTAATAACTTGTTTGAGTACTGTTATTTTTGCAATGAGTTTGCATCAATAAAAACATGAAACTGCCTATCTGGCGTGTGCTGTTAGGTATCTGTGTTTTTACACATATAGACCTTATAGCCTGCAATGTTTAAGCGAGATAAAAATAAATATAACATATACTAATAAGTTTATTCATTCATTTTCTTCGCCACCGCGAAATGCACTGGCAACTTATCCAGTTAAAGTTAAATATCTGACACTTGAGAATAAAATTGTGGATGTGTGGAAGTAATGGTTTTTTTTTTTAAAAGCAATTTTTGGAACACACACACACACACACACACACACACACACACACACACACTTTTTGTTTTGATTAAATCTATATCTTTTTTTGTTTAGATCAAAATTTGTTTTCATAGACATAGAAAATAGTTTAAGGCAAGTTTTTTTTTTTCATTGGTTTAAGTAATAAAATTTAGATGTGAACCATTAACCTGATTTTTTAATTGGATGAATGGAAACTTTTTCAGTGTATGCACTTCACATATTTCTTAGAATCTGTATTTTGTACTTTACACAGAGATCCTAACACATAAATGTTTATAAACGCAAACTTTAAAACCCATTTTAAACCGGGTAGTTCAAAGATGTCATGTAAAGTTACCATTAGAACCAAAACCTGTCAGCTAGGATTATATTAATGCTTATATATTGAATATTGTATCTGAAAACACATGCTCATACAGATGTTCCATATGATATTGTACTCGTACTTTAATATTTCCCTTTGTTCCTTGCAGCAAAATCAATATCAGCTTCCCTGTGAAGAGTCTCCCGGTGAGGCGCAGCTCTGAAGCCCATTTTTCGACCAGTTTGATGTATTTTGATTTGGATCTCATGTGATCTAAATGTAGTAAAGCGGTCCAGCTTTCTTCTGAAGTCTCTGGTCTGACCCTGGCTGAATGGCAGCTTGATGCTTTGATTAAGTCGGAGAGGTTTTCCTGGAGCCACACCATTAACCCATGGACCATGGGCTCTGCTGGAAGTGATTGTGCTGTGTCCAGTAAACTGCGTCTCAAGTCATGACACTGTTTTCTTGATAAGCGGCTGGAACGGATGCTGATGTCTGGAGGAGTGTTGGGGTATTCAGGAGAGATGTGGAAAAGGACATCTAGTGGTGTCTTCTCGTTGTTGTCTTCTATCAGTGTGTGTATGCAGAACACGATTCCTTTCTCAGCTGCATTTAAACATAACAGGACATGAGATTTAAACAAATCAGGGAAATCCATTATTGGGTTAAAACGGTTCTGTGTACCAGATAAACAGACTATGATCCACAAATAAATGTAAACTGATTACACTTAAAATATAATTTAAATACATTTGTGAAACAATAATATTTTAAATACTGAGGGTCACACATGACCCTCTGTATTTGAAATATTCTATAAAACATAGCAGAATCTGTCTTACACTGATGTAACGGCTTGACATTGGCTTATTTATTACATTTAGTAAATGTCTGACAGTGTTCAAAGTGACCTTTGAAATCTCATAAAACATGCATATGTCAATGAAAAACAACATTACTTTGATATGGGATATCATTAAGTGTTGCTTTTGAAAGAACAAGCTCATTGTTTAATGATATTTGTATCTATTTTATTGCATATGAATGACTAAACCCCTCTCTGTGATCACTGTTGCAGATGTAGAACGCCATAAATTCGATATGATAATGATAAAAGGGATAAATCCATTAGATAAAGAGTGTTAAATCCATTCTTATTAATTCCTCATAACATTTATAGTTGAAAAGGTTAGAATTTTTAAGCCTAGTTTAAATAGCATGTGATGGGACATGTTTTTCTCATGCTTCAAGAATCAGTCAAAAGAAAGATCTGATGTAAATCAATTGTATATGCTGTTATTGAGACAATCTTCTCATGAAAAATAAAACAATCTTCTTTAACAGTGTAATATGTGCAGAAACTACACTATTGAAAATAAAAAACTCCAAACAATACAATAATACATGAAAAGAGACTCGCAGCGAGCAAAACAAACATTTCATTAAATATACTAGTGAGTCTGTTTGCCTTTTTTTGTGAAATGTATCTAATATATACCATATGCGAAACTTTATGTAAAACTGGTTCAAAATTTACAATTATTATATAAACTTGGGCGGCAAATTATAGTCCGTGTCTAAACCCCAGTTCATTTATTATTATGTTGCTTCTATAAAAGCATTACAAAATTATTAACATGAATTTCATATTTGTTCAGTACTGTTTAATAACAACCGATACAAAATATAAAACGGCACACGCACACGCACACGCACACGCACACACACACACATATATATATATATTAACTGTGCTATGGTATTTCGCAGGAAATATTGATCATCGTGGTAAATAGTTGCAACGTTAATAATAAGCAATTTATAAAGCTGAACTCACGTGACTCTTCCAGCACCTCGAATTCGTCTCGCTCGCAATATATGGCGGATAAAACGGACAATTCATCAAACGCTTCCTTTGACATTTTCCTTGTGTGAAAGTCGACATTATTCGTTAACTTGCTCTCATGCTGACGTTCACATATAACCGGTTTATTATTGAACGACACTGTCATATATTTCGAGTAGAAACAAGAGTTCAGAAAACCAGTTCCGCCTTAAAATGACAACTGCAGGAGTCATTCATTCATTCATTTTCTTTTCGGTTTAGTCCCTTTATTAATCTGGGGTCGCCACAGCGGAATTTATCCAGCATATGTTTTACGCAGCGGATGCCCTTCCATCTGCAACCCATCACTGGGAAACATCCATACACACTCATTCACACACATACACTACGGACAATTTAGCTTACCCAATTCACCTGTACCGCATGTCTTTGGACTTGTGGGGGAAACCGGAGCACCCGGAGGAAACCCACGCGAACACGGGGAGAACAGGACTGCAGGAGTCCTTCACGTATATTTTTGCAGTCTATAACATACACTCATTGGGTCGCTGAGATGCTCATAAAACAGGGATAAAGGAACTGTTTTAATGTTATATTTGTATTACTTTTGAGTAAGATTAAGTCTACTGAATTAGTTCATTTGTCTCTCTAAGAATAAATCTCTATTCTATGATGACTGGTTAATAAATTTTATGTTAGCCAGTTCTTTAACAATTAAGAGCTTCTTTTTTAGGAATACAGAATTTATTTCAACATATAACATAAAAAGACTAACATTATAATTTTTTTCAAGCTGATTTAAATGCCGGCTTTGTTGTAAACCTAATTCTGTAGATTGTATTTTCATAAATGTGAATTTTACAAATATTTGAGTACAATTTCACTTCATTAACAAAAAAGGACTTTCTCACCATTTTGTGCCTCTGTTCTGTGCTTAAATGTGCTCTGGGAATAAATCAAACTTGATCTTGAACTTTATCCAGTGCGAAGAGTTTGTAATTTAGTAGTTGTATAATTATACAGTCAGTTTTTATTAGTTTTAATCTAGTAATATTTTGTAGTGTCGTAAATCTGATTGAATGATGAGAAAATTATATTTACATTTTTAAATGACTTTAAAGCAAAACATTGCTGAACAAATTTCTTATATTACATTGTTTTTGATTTACAAAGTTTCCTATAATAAAATAGTATATGTTCCTGGGCCTTTTTATCTGTATATTTATTTATTGTATGCTTCTATAACGTGTTTAATAATGCTCAAACAGAAGCTTAACCTTGAAAAGTTGTTCTGAATGCTGTACTGTATACATGCCAGCAGGAGGCAGTGGAGAAACACATGTTTGCTGAAGCTGCAGAGAAAGATGAGACAAAATGATGACCAGCAAAAAAAAAAAGGTTTCTCGTTTAGCGGAACTTAAAAAAAAAACATGTTTTATATTAAGAAATATAAATAGGAAAATTCCGAAACAACGATATTTTATGAGGGGTGAATGTGGAGGTTTGGACGTAAGTTACAGATATTTCTATGTTTTGTATGTTGACTCGAAGGATTTCAGTTTTCAGATTTGTATACATATAGTAGCCTACAGAATTTCATTTTAAATCTCGACCATGTAAAACGTCATCTTGAAAAAATGTTTTCTTATCAAATCTGACATTTCGTGATCTAAAATAAAAAATATCTACCTAAATTATTTTTATTTGTTGTGTAGTGATTTACAGCTGCGTGGTACAATGTCATAATAAAGCCTACATCATTTTCAGTTGTATCTAAGTATCCTGTCGTCCGAACACTATTAATAAGATAGAGATCCTATAAATGTTAAACCAAATAAAAAGATTTGATAAATAATTTATTACACAATATACCATAAAAATCTGAGATGAAACATGGCTTGATGAAGTATTATACTACTGAACAATCAACATAATAGGAGTATGCATTATGTAATTATGATTAGCAATCTGGCTGAAGCATGCTTTTCTTTGATTCTCTCCAGTACAGTTCATGTGCTCTAGAAGGCGATCATGGTCTTCAGGAAACTCTCCAGTGGTCTCGAAGTCTCTCTGATCCACCACAGTCCTGGTGAGTTTACAGCCATAACCTCTAACATTACACACACTGCCATTACACACATCTCATGTCAACTGCTGTTATTAATCCTCAGACAACATTCTTTGGTGAGGGATCATATGGCTACATCTATGAAGCAAACTCCTGGGAGGACTCTTGGGAGGATGGCCTTGAGGAATCATCATTTTCCTAAAGTATGAACTTTATAAAATTGTTGTCTTATCTAAATTTATATATATAAATTGGGTAAGCTAAATTGTCCGTAGTGTATGTGTGTGAATGAGTGTGTATGGATGTTTCCAAGTGATGGGTTGCAGCTGAAAGGGCATCCGCTGTGTAAAACATGTGCTATATACATGTGCTGGTGGTTCATTCCGCTGTGGGGACCCCATATTAATAAAGGGACTAAGCTGAAAAGAAAATGAATGAATGAATAATATTGAGACAGCAGAAGTAAAGTTAATAATCTGACCCCATTGACCCCTCTTGTCTCCTCCATTGTTCTGCACAGAATGTTTCCACCAGATTCAAGAGTGAAAACCCAAGCCAGCTGATTGAGCTGAGGGAAATCATGCTCTGTTAGCACCGACTGCACTTTAATATGAGGTAAATACCTCTAAACACTGCTTATAAACTGATCACAGTACTTACTGTAACTAAATGTTAAATGTTTTCTTTATGATTGTTTTCTATGGGAAAGCGGAATAAGTGCTGCTTTATTTTTCTGTTTTTGTAGGAATAACTTTGAGATGAATATCTTCACCTGTAATGTGCTTTGTCTGTGATCAGTTATTCAATTACTAACAAAACCACATAAAATATGTTTAAGGATATTTATTTGTGTACTGTACATTGATAGCATGTTATAAATACATGATATTTATAAGAAATATATTATTCTGTACAAGTTTAACAGTCTTCTTGTACAAGACCGATGCCAACAAACTCTTCTGCTTTGCTATATGCAAATATACAATTTACTTGTCATTAATAGTAGATCTGTTGTCTAACTGGTCTAAATGCTCCACATTTGTCTGCTTTAGACTGGCTGATGTGTCGTCGTGGCTCTGGTTTTAGCTGACGCTGCATCTTCAGCTCCTCCAGCATCCACACAGAGTCTCACAGACACAGCAGAGGAAGCTCAGGATCAGGAAGCTGTTCACTGCAGTTCCTCTGCCACTCCTGCTCAACCTCTACAAATCATTCAAAGCATTTATCTATTCTACACTGACCCTTACAATGCAATCTAAGCCACAACTGCTGGCATTCAGATAAGTGTGATGTTACTGGCCACCTGTTTATTGCAACCAGGGGTGGCACTCAATTTCATCTAAACTTGGCCGATCTGCTGGTGCTGCACTGAGATACCAGCGAATCAGCTGACAGCACTCTGTTCCACACAACACAGCCTTCAAAACCACAAACTTCTGCTCGCTCGCTACATGATCTTCATTTCTTACCTGTGGACAGCTTCCTAGGGAAGTGCAGTCTGCTTTTGGACGTGACCCTCCATGCGTCTCTGAAGGGGAAACAGTCGCATAGGATGTTGTACAGAGTCACACCGATGGACCAGACTGTCAATGGAGAGGCATGATAGCGATGATGCCGAAACCACTCAGGAGGAGCAAAAGCAGGAGCGCCTGAGAGGCACAAAAAGACCAGAAGCACACACTCTAAAGTTCAAGTACACACTCTAAAGTTCAAGTACACACAAGCTTCACACACATCCTCAGAGCATTTTCTTCTGCCAAACAAACCAACCAGCAAAGTATCTGTAGGCCGAGTCCTTCATCAGATCTACACAGCCGAAGTCCAACAGCTTGATGCCATGTGAGTCTGTGGAGATCAGCAGGTTCTCTGGCTTGACGTCCCGGTGCAGGACGCGGCAACTCTCGCAGTGTTTCAGCACCTCGATCAGCTGCACCAGCACTTTCTTGGCCAGACGCTCATCCAGACCGCCGTTCTCCTCACAGAAACTCTGGAGATCTTGACAAGGAGCTGGACGCTCCAGGATCGGTCTTTAGACACACACTTGATGGCGACCTGTAGATAGAAAAACCACAGTAAATCCCCCTGCCTGATTGGGACATGTGACATTTACTGACATCAACATTTCTAAAGCCTTTCTGAATGAAGGAGTGAAGAAAAAGTCTTACTGGCAGTCCATCAGACTTGCAGATCCCAGCAAACACAGAGCCGAATCCGCCTCGTCCCAGCAACGGGCCCTTCGCATATTAGTCTGCAACATGAAAGAGCGACAGAAATGTGTTGAAGAGAAAACATGAGCTAAGTCTCTTTAATGACCAAGCATTTCACAACTGAGTCTTCACTATAAGCCTGTGTTGACCTTTGCGCGAGCATTCACAGGTCTCCTAGACGAGGTGGACAGCACTTGCTGTTTCCTCTTCCTGTTCCTCTGATCTGTGGACACAGAATCAGCCAACAGGAAGGGAAGAGGTGCCAAATAACCAGGAAGCCCACCAGAAGCATCCCGTATCTCTGTGTCCTGTCTGGGTAAAAGCTGCACTCCTCAGCTGCACTGAGGATAAAATATCACAGACAGCATACACATTCATTCATTCATTTTCATTTCGGCTTAGTCCCTTTATTAATCTGGGGTCGCCACAGCGGAATGAACCGCCAACTTATCCAGCATATGTTTTACGCAGCGGATGCCCTTCCAGCTGCAACCCATCCCTGGGAAACATCCATACACACCCATTCACACTCATACACTACGGACAATTTAGCTTACCCAATTCACCTGTACCGCATGTCTTTGGACTTGTGGGGGAAACCGGAGCACCCGGAGGAAACCCACGCCAACACAGGGAGAACATGCAAACTCCACACAGAAACGCCAACTGACCCAGCCGAGGCTCGAACCAGCGACTTCTTGCTGTGAGGCGAACGTGCTACCCACTGCGCCACTGTGAGGCCCAGCATACACATATTATTGATAAAACATCACTCACTGACGTTTTTTCCCTTAATTAAATAAAAAAAATGATTAGTTAGCAGGAGTGTGTGTGGATGTTTCCCAGTGATGGGTTGCAGCTGGAAGGGCATCCGCTGTGTAAAACATATGCTGGATAAGTTGGTGGTTCATTCCGCTGTGGTGACCCCAGATTAATAAAGGGACTAAGCCAAAATGAAAATGAATGAATGAATGATTAGTTAGCAGGGGAAATATTAAGATTAAATTACTTGACTTGCACAATCTTCTTCATATTAACTTATTAAAACACCATAAATAAAACAACATAAAGACATAAAAACCAATAATGAACAAATGTAAAATGAACTTCCTCTTTCACCCATTTGCGTCATGAAGAACGTCCTCCAAAACTCCACCAAAAAAAGAAAATACAAACAAGAGAAATCATAATGACAAATCATTAGAATAATAAAAAACAACTTACATGTAACAAAAAAGACATAGAAAAAAGGCAAAAAATAAAACGAAAATGACAAAAGAACAATAAAATAAGCATCTTAACAAGTAATCTGAACAATTAAAAAAAATATAATATATAATTTTTTTAAAGAAAATATACTGATCTCGTCCTGGAATGAAGTCTCCTCTCAGAAATCCTCAGGGCTCCTTGAAGAATCACAGTTTCTGCACAAAAGTCTCTTCAAGTCTCTGAATTCGCCTCGTCTCTCAAACAAGATTTACAGCAGGGTTCAGTGTTTATATATCGAGTCATATAATAACCGATAATAACACACGTTACTATAGCAACTCAAATTTGAAAAATCACTAATGTGGAAATCTGACGTCGTGCCCAAGCACAATTAAATAATGAATATAATAATCAATAGATATTTTTATACATTTCTTGGAATTATCATTTAACCAGACAAAAAATAAATTTCCCTTTAAGGAATAATAACTTTAAAAAAAGTGGGACCTAATTACCTACAGCCATGCTCAATCTATCCCAGATATGATTCATTATAATGTCAAAAAAAGAAGTATTTACTTTTATAATCAAAATCGTCTCCAATTTATCCTCCTTTGTGCAATTATTGAACATTTTAGATGGAGAGAATATCTGAAAACCAAATTTTAAGAAATTAATGAGAAATTATATATATATATATATATATATATATATATAGGCAGCACGGTGGCGCATTGGGTAGCACAATTGCTTCACAGCAAGAAAGTCGAAAAAACGTGGTATAGGTGAATTGGGTAAGCTAAATTGTCCGTAGTGTATGTGTGTGAATGAGTGTATGGATGTTTCCCAGTGATGGGTTGCTACTGGAAGGGCATTCAATGCGTAAAACATATGCTGGATAAGTTGTCGGTTCATTCTGCTGTGGTGACCCCAGATTAATAAAGGGACTAAGCCAAAAATAAAATGAATGAATATATATATATATATATATATATATATATATCCACTATATATATAGCCACTTTTAGTACAGGATTACTTTAACATATTAAATTATTATTATTATTATTATTAATTTCTTATGCCGCTTCAGATTAAAAAAGTTATTACAGATACGTGTAGGAGTGATTAAAAACCATAGTTAAAAACACGCTTCTCGTAACAATGTATGGTTAAAAATAAACAAAAAATAAAATAAACAATAAATTTAACAATAAAATAATAATTTAATAATAATAATATTTTATTTATTTTTGTCTTACATATGTGATCAGTTGGCATTAGATTCAAATCTGGCATTGATTGAGCATGTCTGTATGTAGTGTTAATTACTTTGCTTCAGTACTGGAAAATTGTAGATTTGTGTAAATTGCTGTAAAAGTGAGGTTTCTTTCAAAAATACATGAATACATTTTCTTTATCAGTGAACTTGTATTACCTAAATTAAATCAGCATTTAAGGTAACTGGAGTTTTTTCACATCGTAAAATTATAATCAGTTCGTAAATATAAGCGTTATTGTATTTTATATCCGAGAAAACAGCAGCTCCCCCGTTCAGTTGCGTCTGTTTATAGCGCGCTGATGACCGGATTAAGAT
>CAIGQW010000532.1:7211751-7223063 GCA_903798125.1 Danio choprae
ATGTGTGTGTGTGTGTGTGTGTGTGTGTGTGATGTTATATCTGTAAATTTATGTGGAGACCAGGGTACTAAAACGCACGTTTTTCATTAAAAACGCACAGCACATGGCAACATGTACTTGTAACTAAATTACCGGCTAAAGACGTTGCAGTTATTTTGACAGTAAATCATGAAATTACCAAGTTATTACAAACAGAATACCTGTCTGGGACGTTCTTGGTTATTTTGTTACGTTAGTGGGACGTACTGACAACGTTGTGATTTGGTATTGGGATAATGGAATTACCAACATTCTGACTTTGTGGTTACGTTGCTTGTAACCTCCGTATCAGCGGCTTTTCCGCTGTTACCAGCTCACCATGTACAACAGGAGACGCAGAGAGGAGTTGACCACGATGATGGGGTTCGAGTCCGGCGAAGAACGGTTCCAGAAAGCAGGTAAGACAAAAACAGAAGCCAAAAAAATTAAATAAGTAAGTAAATAACAGGGTGAGAATGTGGTAAAATCTAAAAATGTGGTAAAAATCTGGCATGGGCTTTTCTTTTTCTGGATTCCTTTTTAAAACTGTCAGTTGGGTTTGGGGAAGTGGGTTTCAACTATTTCATATTCTATTTGCTATTATTAATCTTTTCAGATATAATGTATTATGTGATTCTACATTATTGTATAAATGTCACACCCTTTGCACGTTCCCTCAGCCCCAGTCACCACTCACAATCACCATCCACCACACACCACAACCGTGAACAAGCACCCTAACACTAATCACACACACCTACATCTGCAATCACCCACTCCCTTAATATGCTCACTTCATCCAGTCACTCACCGGCTGGAATCTAAGTTAGATGGTCACCTCTTCCTGGATTTTCTCCCTAAGTGTTCCGATCTCTCCTGTGCTCCATAAGGCTTGCTTCAGTTGTCTGTGGATGCAGACACCGACGAAGGGAAGTGACTATTTGTGTCTCTATGATTGCGATGAACTATTGTTTACCGTTTGGACACGCGTGTGAGAAAACCTTCACCCAGTGACACTGTTCACTTGATTACCTACTGTTTATGCCCACTGCACACCAATGACTGAGAAGTGACTTATATCTGTGACTGCTTGGACCACGTACACACCGCTTGAACAAGCGTGTGTGACAGTTTCCTCCCAGTGACATCGCTCACCTGTTTTATACCTTGTTTGTGCACGGCCTTTATTAAAACACGTTTGAAGTAACCCCTGCTTTTTCTCCTTTGTGTGTGTGTGTGTGTGACCGTGACAATAGAATTTGTACTATTATAATAATGTGATTTTATTACTTTTTATAAACTGTTTTTGTTAACTGTTATAAAACTGTAAGAAAAAGGAGGACTCCAGCACTATTTTTGATAAAGGAGATACATTTATTGATAATACATCTCTCTTTATACCATAAAATTTACATTACAAGTGCGAGCTTTCTTACTTCTGGGTAACTGGAGTTTTTTCACATCCTAAAATTATAATCCGTTCATAAATATAAGCATTATTGTATTTTATATCCGAGAAAACAGCAGTTCCATTGTGCAGTTGCGTCTGTAAGTAGCGCACTGATGACCGGATTAAGATGGCGGCCACGTTGAGGTATCGGAGCAACGGACCGAAGCGGACAATGAGGCGTCTAGCTATCTATTATATAATGTCTATAATTAACACCTTCTTTTTTTATCAAATTATTTCCTGAAAGTTAAATCCTCTTTGGGGTGGTTAAATACGGTGCACTTAGGAGCACTCAAATCTACAATAGAACATATTCAGCTCGTTTGCAAGATGTTTATTGCCGTCGATGCTGGGGGATGGTGTCTTGTAGTTAGTGATGTCTATCAATAAACGCGATAAATTAACAAAAGATACAATTAAACATACCTTATACCTCTTTGGGGTGGTGCTGAATAAACGTATAATCTGTAAATCCTGCATTTTGTGTCCTGATGCAAGTTTGAACTGATTATGCAGTTGTTCTCAGTAACACTAGTACAATAGTAACAATAGTAAATAATCTGCATCTCCTGCTTTCAAAATAAAAGTCCCACATTCATTAATTTATTCATCAAGGGTCACCACTGCAGAATGACCCGCCAAATTATCCAGCATAAGTTTTACACAGCAGATGCCCTTTCAGCTGCAACCCAGTACAGGGAAACATCCATACACACTCATTCACACACATACACTACAGCCAATTTAATTTATTCAATTCACCTGTAGCGCATGTCGTTGGACTGTGGGGAAACCGGAGCACCCGGAGGAAACGAACACAGGGAGAACATACAAAATCCACACAGAAATGCCAACTGACCTAGCCGGGACTCAAACCAGCAACCTTCTTGCTGTGACGTGACAGTGCTAACCACTGAGCCACCGTGTCACTGTCCCACATACATAGTAAGTTAAATATAGATGTAATGAAGTTCGCGGCCGCCGGGAAGGAGGCGGAGAGTCGACGCACTTTAAAAAGTATTTATTAATGAAATTTATTAATAAAAACTAAACCAAAACAGACAAAACATAACTGTCCAGGCCTAGACCTCTCTTAGCTTCCTCTGCCATCATTCCTCCTCTTATAATCCAGAGCTCCTTCCGTGGGATTCGAGGCTGGTGTGCGCTACAGGTGTATTCACTTATGCCACGGCCTCATTCCGTTCCCACGGCTCTCGGCCCCGCCCCCTCACCACAATAGACTTAAAAATAACTAAGGGAGGAAAACGATCATTGTTGTTTCACTAGGAAATGCTGTAGCTTATCAAACACAGCAGAAGGTGTGCATAATAATGATTCCAGATCTAGCAGAGTTTTGGCTAGTAATGTCCTGATTATGCGGCTGCTCATCAGGTCCGAATGACAAAGAATCTGAACTAAAGTATATGCAAATGATAAGGACATGCCCTGTGAGTCACGCAACAGTCTGTTTTGTGTTCTGATTTACCTTTTTGGTTTTACACTCATGGAATTTACACAAGAATGAGGAAACAATGGTGTCTGAGGCTCATGGTATGCCCATTTCCATAAACTGATCTCTTATTATGTGACCATACTTGGGTATACCCAGGTTTTCTTTAAAGGGCCCCTTTAAAATACACATAACAACTTGCTCAAAAATTAAATGACTAATTTTCATTGTAGAGAAAAATATTCAAGTATCATCAAGTTATGTTTACCACAGATGTTTTACTCATACACAGAAAAGGTCCACAGGAAAACCTCGAAGGAACCCACAGTGAATTATTCTTCAGGGTTTTGATTTTATTCCTGCACTATTCTATAGCAATTATTATTATTACTATTTGTATTGTGTATTTTTGCATTATGTTTTGTATTGTATTTCAATTTATTTGTAATACTGCACACAGGGTTGATTTATGCCGCTTCAGCATCAAGAGGAAACACCAAGGAACTGAGAGGATCCTCTGATGGAGCCATTACAGAAAGATCTTGGATATGAGTAACCTTAGAAGGAAACTTTGCGACCAAGGATTTTGAGAGGGGAGCTCTGAAAATGAAACTGCTTCAACTGGCTCTGGCTGAGGAAACTCTACAGGAAACACTGGGACACCTTGGCTCAAACCCACAGCTTTAACAGAAGTCTCTGAGAGGAATGTTCGTGGGGGAAATGACGGACATCAGTGGGGTTTCAAGAACCTCTGTGAAATTTTGTAAATGGAGGTTGGATTGTGAAATGAGCATCCTGGGACAAGTGCATGAGCTCTCAGACCAACACCAGGATCATAAAGTCTGTAGATCCAGATAAAGTTTGCAGAACCACAGTCTTCGCAAAAGTAGAATTAAGAATGCCAGGATAACAGAAAAAGTACGGCTTGACCCGGTTGAATCAGTTCCTCTTGGCTTAGTCAATTGAACGTTTGCTGATCCAGGATGAGAACATGCCACTATATCAAGCCTGATGTAGACAGTCAGGATAAGTGCTTGTTCATGACATTCTTAAACAGACCACAGGATTGGGAACATATTAACAAATTAGCAGTTGTTTACCTTACCTTAAATGAGACCAGTGGACATTCAAGTTACTCAGGAAATTTATCGTGAAGATTAATTACAAATGCTTACTGAATGTTACGCATCAGTTTTATGTTTATCTTATTTTATCCATTTAAACATAATCTATAGTTAATCTCTTTTATTTCACTTTTTTCCCCTTTCTAATTGATTTTATTTATTCTATAATATAATTGTATTTATTTAATATCTCTTATCTATTTCAGAAATGACCATATGCATACACACTAATATATTTGAACATTTACATATTTCTTATTCTAATGGTTGGAAAACAAATGTAAAGGTGTTTAAAACACTTTCATTTCTAGTAGCACTGACAGCAAAACTAACAGATAAATCACTAGGTTATTCTTAGTCTGCTCGTAAGTAGGGCTGCACAATATGTCGGTTCAGCATCGATATCGCAATGTGCGCATCTGCAATATTCACATTGCAGGATGTGCGTTGGGTTTATAGTTGACCAAGAGCCATAGTTGTTTGGAAGTCTGCCTTCATCTGCCTGTGTTTTTAAAGGCCTGTGACTGTATGACCATTTCAAGAGAGGTTAAAGCATTAAGGCACAAGAAATTGTACCATTTGTAACTTTAATCAAGATACATTTTATTTATTATTTATACAATGAAGACGATGCAGTGTTATTTTACATTTCTGTACCTGAACACTGTTTGACAAAACCGTAAAGCAACATTGCTTGTAGTTTGTTTATTATATTTATGCATGTATTAATCCCCTATTGCTGTCAATCTGAATTAATGGACACTTTCCAAATAGACTTATTGAAGGCATCTGATGAAAATCTTTCATTCTTTATCGAAGAAAAATAAAATATCGCAATGTCAGATTTTTCCAATATCGTGCAGCCCTATTCGTAAGGGGCTCTGGAGATGCAAACAATACATTACTGTAGTAACTTAATTAAGCTCAGTTAAGTCTGCTTTCATGCAACTGAGTCAAAGCTAAATTCAGCTGGCATAGCTTGAATCTGCCAACTTAATCCCTTTTCTTGCTTTGGAGCAATACCTTACAGGAGTGATGATGTCAGGAAAACAGTTTCCCCTTAAAAACAGACAAGACCAAGGGGATGATTATTGATGGTAATTAGGGTCAATTATAGATCAATGGTGATCAAATGAAGGCCTTAACAATTTAACCGTGCAAAATGTAAGCAAATTAAATTGTAACAATTTGTTTCACTTATTTATTATTTTATATATTTATTTATTCTTTTGTGCAACAAAGTACACTGTTAGGCTTACTGGTGTAAACTGGCTTACTGTTCAAATTAAAACATGGAGCAATAGTGGGATTATTTCTTTATAAACTCACTTTTATTATTACTATTATTTTAGCTCTGTTTTGTTGAGAGGTACATAGCAAAATAGTAATACCTATCACAATTTAAGCTAAGCCAGACATTTCTTATGCCAAAACATTTACAATTCCAAATTTGCATAATATATTTAAGAATAAGCACCAACATTCACTCACTTCCAAGCAATCCACTCAATTTCCACAACCCTAGATCTTTATATTCTGTTTTAAACAAAAACGTGTCAATATTTTGAGCGTTACAATAAATTCTTGTAACTGACTTTATGCCAGAAATAAATACAATTGATGGGCCAAGAGAACGAGTGGTAAAAGAAGAAAAACTAAAAAGTATGTATCAGATTGTGTGTATATTTACACAGCCACTGGAGTAACTGAATAACAGTCAGTGAATAGTAATTACTATTACTATTGTGGATATTTTACAATAAAGCAGCACTGATGTCACTGTGCACTTCCTAATGTATACAGAATACCTTCATAAGATTAACAGCATTTCCTCTTTAATTACCTGATACAGTATGTTTGCAATAGCACACAGTGCCACATTCTTACTAAATATCACTGGAGTTCTGACTCCAAATGCAAAAAAAAAAAAAAAAAAACCTTCTACAGACTTGGTTATAAACAACAGTTCATGTCCAGTAAGTTCATGTTGAGGTCCAACGCCACCAGGTCACTTTCATACGGTCCCAAACGGCCCCTAAAGAGTCGAAGGCTGGACGCACGTCGAGGATGGTGTGTTTGGACACCAGACCTCCATCATAGTAGTCGATCACATATCTGACCTCTTTTCCACAGCGGTCAACAATCCAGTCATGCCTATCAAATGGCAGCTCGTGCCTGCAACGCACAACACCAGAAGCACCTTATTAGAACTCAGCTGACAGCTTTTGGGATTTTTGGGGGGATAATTAAACAATGTTTTGCTGAGTGTGTGTACCGTAGCTTTTTAATTAATACCAGTATGTTGCAACAAGTCCCTGTCTTTAAAGGAGTAGTTCCCTCAAAACGTTAAATTCGGTCACCGTTTACTCATCCTCCACTTGTTCCAAACCTGTTTGAGTCTCTTTCTTCTGTTGAAAACAAACAAAGATATTTTGAAGAATGCTGGCAAGCAGCAGCCACTGACTTCCATAGTATTTTTGTTCCTACTGTAAAAGTCAATGGCTGCTGGCTTACAACATTCTTCAAAATATCTTGTTTTGTGTTCAACAGGAAAATAATTGATAAAAGTTTAGAACTTCTTGTGTGTGAGTAAATGGTGAGGACATTTTCATCTGTCTCTTTTAATGATTGATTCGCTGAATCATTTGTTCAGGCCATTTGCTCAAAGCAGCCATTTCATCTAAACCAAATGAAGTTACTTTCTCCATAAATAGATCACCGAATCTTTTATTTACTCAAATGACTCTTCGCAGTGTTGCTCTGAGATTAACACATTTTCTTTTTTGTCAAACTATCATTAGTTATTTGCACCGATATTTAGTAAAACTTAATTTAGTTTACGATATTACATAAATATATCATATGTTATAAATATATTAAACAAAAAACGCACAGCTATCTTATTTTCGTAGCTTGAATTATAGGCTCATTCTGACTGCATTCTAATAGTCTTCATCAGACAGTCAATGCGTTTGGACTCTCAAGACTTTTTCTTTTGTTTGTTTGTTTTTTTTGCTAAAAGAGTTAAACATCCCAAGAATTGCTTTGAAATAAGCTTTTTTTTTTTTTCAGTGTTTGATGTAATCTCAACTGAAAAATGAAGGGGGGGGGCATAGAGTAGCTTCTCTCTTTAAAAAAAAACAGCCAATAGCATAGTTATTATCACAGCTCTGCCAGTAAGAGTGGTTGAGCTCGAGCGCAACAAATGAAAAGCAAATGAGAAGTGTCTAGAAGTGGGCGGGGCATGTGAGATGCTAGAGAGCATTTAATTGGTCAGAAGATTTGATGAGAAACTGAAGTATTAAAAATAAATAAATAAATAAATTTAGGTAGAAGTGACAAACTGCAAGCTTTGATTGGTTATATCAGTTTTATATTCTGATATAACCTTTGAGACCTTTGAGACAACAGTTATAATATTCATTCATTCATTTTCTTTTCGGCTTAGTCCCTTTATTAATCAGGGGTCGCCACAGCGGAATGAACCGCCAACTTATCCAGCATATTTTTTACACAGCGGGTGCCCTTCCAGCTGCAACCCAGTACTGGGAAACACCCATACACTCTCATTCACACACACACTACAGACAATTTAGCTAACCCAATTCACCTATACCACATGTCTTTGGACTTGTGGGGGAAACCGGAGCACCCGGAGGGAACCCACACCAACACAGGGAGAACACGCAAACTCCACACAGAAATGCCAACTGACCCAGCCGAGGCTCGAACCAGTGACCTTCTTGCTATAAGGCGACATCGCTACCTACTGCGCCACCTCGCCGCCAGTTATAATATTATTGCAGACAATAAATATAAAACAGCACTAAATATCAAACACTAGATACAATCACTCACCCCATCCAATGGCGAAATCTGGCTCTGGGTGAGAAGTCTTTTGCTTTGCCACCAAACCTTAAGAGTGAAGGTCCACATGGACATGCTCTGAGGAGGACAACAGAAGAACTTCAGGATTTATTTACTTACCTACTCTGACACTTAAACTAGTGTCTGAAATCACCAGGCCTGTCACAATAATCCATCTATCCACTCATCGTGCAATACTTGCAGATAACCACAATCATTTTTGCCATTGCAATATATATCTACAAATTCACAAATAACGTAAAAGCCATTTACAATGACATTTATATTCTACCTCACCGGTATCATAGTTTATAATTGGACATTTACCTAATAAGACATTAAATAGTATATATAAAATAGGACATTCACCTTTGTAACATCAAATTATAGAATCTAAATAACCTTAAGAATGATAAGTATTTGAAAGAGTTTATGGCTATTTGCATTATTATGCTTCTGTTATATAATCAGTGGCATAAAATGATCTCAAAATGACAATAATATCGCTTATCGCAACAACTTCTGTGTCAATATATCGCACAACAAAAAAATCCTTATTGTGACAGGCCTAGAAATCACCAACTTGTTCCCTGCTTCACTAATTCCTATATAGAGTATGTAGGGAGCACTTTATCAGCGAGGAGTGAATGAATGAATTAGAGAATTTTAATACTGATGTATTGTAGTCAGTCGAAAGCCTTATGGGCAGTCAAAAACGTGACCATATTTCACCAGTTTTACGCTCCTACATTGGCTACCCTGTGCTTTCATAAACGTTAAAAAAACAGAATGATGCAACTTAATACATCTCTGTCAGCCCCTTTTATCAAGTATAATTAAGCTTATATTTTATCCACAACACAACTCATGTGCAAACTAGGTGACTCTGGTGCATTAAAAGAGCTCACTCACTCCTTCTAGCTAAAATAAACATTTATACCACTTCAGTTGAAAAGGTTGTCAATCTTTTTACTGTTCCTTTTAGCTTTCATCTGTAGGCTATTAAAATTATTTGAATGTTTTTATTTTTATAAACATGTTTGTTTCGCATGCCTTTCATGTTAATTTCCCATTTAACGGCTTCTGATTGGGTATTATGTCAATCAATGTAGCTTTTAACACATAATAAATAACACATTTCCTTCTGGAGAGCTAACAACTTGCTACATCCTACCTACAAACCTGTGGTTTAAGACAAATAAAACATGTTCAAACTGACTGATTTACAAGACAAAAAAAAACTTACCCATTTCATTTATTTTTTAATTCATTCATTCATTCATTTAACCATTTTCCTTCAGCTTAGTCCCTTTATTAATCACGGGTCGCCACAGCAGAATGATCTGTCAACTTATCCAGCATATTTTTTTACACAGTGGATGCCCTTCTAGCTGCAACCCATTACTAGGAAACATCCATACAGACTGGGACTCAAACCAGCGACCGTCTTGCTGTGAGGCGACAGTGCTAACCCCTGAGTCACCGTGTCACCTTATTTTTTAATTCTGATGCTGAATTATGTTCAAATAATTTACTTGATAGTATGTTAATAGAAAGAAATATGCTTTAATAGTTGAATGTTGATGACTTCTGGGAGAAGTTAAATGTGCAGCTAAAATTTGAGTAATTAATCACAATTTCATAAAGCCTATTTACTATTTGAATACTAAATGACAGTACAACCATAATATTAAGATTATTTTCATGTTACATGATCATTTTTACAATCTACTTATGATGCTTTTGGGAAACACAGGCCTGGACAGTCATGTTAAATTGTTTTCAAATCAAAATTTGTGTACTAATGACAATTTTTTTTTATTATGCCAGACCCTGTTTTGACAGCAATCCAGTCACGTAGTCGATTTCATTAACTCCTAGTAAAGGAGTAGACTCTCAAAAAAAAAACAAAAAAAAAAAACTGAAATCGAACAAACACCCCAGCATTTAAACACCTCACTTACTTTGAATGGAGTTTCTCCCATCTCAGGATTTCCTGCCAGGCTTGTTCATTATTCTGATTGTGAATCCTGATGATGTCACCCATATCTTTCTGGTTTATGTCATCTTTGTTCCAGCGCCATCTGGTGAAAGTTTCAGTCATAAGCAATGAACTTGGTGAACCTTACACTACTAATTTACAACATCATTCAATCATTTTTAGGTGTGTGTTAGAGTGCATGTGCATTCGGGTAAGTATAATAAAAAAGTAAATGCTGCAGCATCTTGTTTCTCTCACACTCTGTTTTGTCTCTTTAAAGTCAGCATGAAATTAAAATGCACTCTTCTTATTTTTATATATTCTTATTCTTATTTTAGTGCTTAATATAAAAGATGTATCAGTGCACTTCATCCTTTTGTAAAAAATGTATTTGCCTCCATAATCTTTTATCAAATACTATTTATCAAATAATCCCCCCGAAACTAATTTCCTTCACTTCTGGTCACATGGAATGCCTTTCAGGCGGTGATATCAGTGCGTGTTTCGCTTTTGTCCATTTGTCCACTTTCCTCCATTTTGTTAGCACTGCCCATCTTGCAATTAGTGATGAGAAGTTCAGATCATTTTACTGACTCAGACCTTTGAGTCGCGTTCATCAAGATGAACGATTCTTTTTTTAAATAATTTTGTTAATTTCACTCAATTTGCCAAAATATTATTAAATGTTACGAATTGCTTTCAAAGACATGCTTCTACTCCTACTCGATGTCTTCGTTCTGCATGTTGACTCCTTTTGTATCAGCCGCGCTGTAGATTAAAATCCATGGGAGATAGGGCTTTTTCTTACTGTGCGCCGAAATTATGGAATGCATTATCCACAATTATCAGGAATGCCGTTTCTCTGGATTGTTTTAAGCATCTTAAGACACATCTTTTTAGCAAAGCATTTAATTTGTGATCATCACCGTCACTTTTATGCAATTTGTAACATGTTGCTTATTTATTGTTTTATTACTGCTGCATGTGTGACTTCTGACTTGTCACTTGGATCTTATGTAACTCTCTGCATTTTTATTTGTTATTGTATATCTTGTAGCACTTTGATTTTAAGAAAAGCGCATCATAAATAAAATGTATTATTACTACATCTACAACTAACACAAACGTTGATCACACTACAAACAGGTCATAACTAGAATGCTATAGGAAAGAGAAAATAATCATTCATTGTTTACCTGGGTCTTTTGCTTATGATTAGCTCTTCTGACATGTCTTCAAATTTGAGACATTCGTTCACATGACACTGGCGGCCCCATATAAGCTTAACCAACACAGTCTGAGCCAAAAGGACCCATGATTAGTTCACCTTTTGAGTCTTCGGGGTCTTTGAGTCATTCGTTCATCATGTGAAAACATGTAAAGAGATGATTCAAACCCGAGGACTCAAGAAATGAACGAATC
>CAIGQW010000532.1:7223073-7273661 GCA_903798125.1 Danio choprae
ATGTAAAGAGATGATTCAAACCCGAGGACTCAAGAAATGAACGAATCAAATCTTTTTCTGGCTCTGACTACATATGATTGGCTTAAGTCTTTCACAAACAGCTCAAAACGATAGAAGACTCGAAAAAGGAACTAATCTTCTACCCCACCTGCACAAATGTGCGCATGCGCGAATGAATGAATCACTCTCTGAGAGGACTCATTGTTCCTCATAGATATATATCGCATACGGACCCTGAGCATGCGTCAGTACCGCCTCCACATTTGTACAGTGCTCCCAGGACAAAAGTCATTCAACCGCACTAGTCAAGACTAAAGCCAATCTGAAGATGCTGGACTTTTGTGCTGCGTACGGGTGTAGTAATGAGTAAACAAAGAAAACAAAGCGTAAAGGCATATAATTTCACAGGTAAGATTTAGCTTTTTTACGTTTTTGTATGTTACGAACTTTTGTGCTAAACAAGTAACGTTGATGATAATTCAGTCACTTACTGCACTGACCATAAGGAAAAGTAGCACCAACTTGACCTAAATTCTAGGCTTATGCTAGTTTTGTTGAATAAAATCAGCAAACAATGTAAATGAAATATGGAAACAAGACGCTGCAGTGCCAGAAACTTGTATTGTTGTCGGCTAAGTGAAGTAACGGCTAGTTATAAGGGTGTCTGTTAAAATAACAGTGTCTGCACCTCAATGTGCATACTGTCCATCCTAAATGATTGAATATTACAAATGTTATATACCATTTAGATCCAAAAGGTGGATATGCACATTAAGACGCAGGGATATCGATGGTTTGAGTTGTTCATAATGGAGATTCATTTACAAGCAATTACTGCCTCTGTTAGAATTAGAAGTGAAAGCGGGAGAGGGGGTGTGTTTCAGAAGACGAATGAGATCAAATTTAACAAGGTAGGAGGATAATACATTTCCATGGACACAAACACATGCTCTTTCTCTGCAATGCCTCTCCGGCCCCTTATCCATCAATATAGAAAAGTGATGTAAAATTATAATTTTCGCAATTGAAAAAATATTTGCATACTAATCACCGGGAAAACTCCTGATCATAGATATATGTATTATGCTTACATATCTATGGCTCTGGATGGCCAGTCCTCCACTACACCTTGGTCCCACATTCAGCGCTACCCTCTACTAAAATGGTGGCTCTATTGACGTATTACTTCCAATAGACAACAACAGCGTAGGCGACATCTAATGTAAATATCTATGATTGTTCTCGAGTCACAAAAGATTTGTTCAAAATAAAGGAATCGTTCAAGAATGACCCATGACTACTTCCAATGATCAAACTCCTCAAAACATGAGATTCATGAGGAGCCGTCCTGTTATACAATTCACGTAAAGGTGATTATTCCACATTTTGCTGCAATTACAGGCTTCAATCAGAGATGGCGACAAAGATTCTTAATTTACGGACTGCAGTTTCCCAAAAAGTAACTCACCCTTTCCTCAGCATGGCATTCCAGAACATCTGCTCTGAGGGATAAACCCAGTTCTGCTCAGCTCCAGCACGGGGAATGGTGGATTCCTCTCTTACAACTGACAGGGAAAATGGCTGATCAGCTGAAGGCTGCTGGTTGGGTGGAGGCATCTGTAGAGAACAATAAAACAAGGTAAATAAAAGACACTCAATGAGTCTAAACATCTAGGAAACTGACTTGAAATGCACAAAATACCATGTTGGCTGGATTGATGTCAGACATTGTGTGTTTCGCCTCATTAGCAGCTCTCATAGGACACTCCACAAACTCATAAGCCCTGTCCTGATGTGCAGGTACATCTGGAGCTTTTTTCGTGTGATCGCTAGACGCCTGATGCATTGGGCATTCTGGAGGAGGCACACCTGTTGGAGAAATAATGGATGAAAACCAAATATTCCTATATGTTTTATATTATGACCAAATCAATGAATAATAATGATCAATAATGAAAATAGTCAACAAACAAATCTGAATGGCTATTAACTGTCTGTGTGGTGTGTACAGAAAAATATCTGCCAACCAATTTGTGAATTAATTTAGTGAAAAAAACCTTAATCAAATTAATTTAGTTTACCTTCTGTTTTAAAAGCGGTAAACAATTTTTTTTGTCAAATACGTTTGTCTATATATTACATATGCAAACAAAGAAATAAAATAAATAAAAATAAACCACACCACAAGCCATCCCTCAAAGACTTGTTTAAAAAAAACCTGTTTAAACTACAGAGTATGATGAACAAAAATACATAAAAATGATGCATTAGTCCATAGTTTTGTCAGGCTAACAGATAAAAGGATGCCAGATTTTGACAAGTTTTCTTTTCAAACAGTACCTAATTCATTCCAAATGTAAAGTAGAAGTTACAGTATTTCTCCAAGCCACAGTTTACATGTAGGAGACAATTAACTACACTGGTTTAGATTGTAATGTTTACTTCTTAAACCTGTTTTGAACAAACTGCATAGACACAGGAATGTCCCTGGTATTAAGCATAATTTACCCCACAAATGTACATTCATGTGTTTAGTATGCATTTAAGAGAAACAAAAGCACAATAAGAGCCAAAAATATTCATAATGTAAAGAGCAAGTTCATCAAATAGCTAGACTAGAAACAAAGGTAAGAGGAGAAATTTGTTTGAGAAAAAAAAAAAACTTCAGGCAGGGTGTAAATAATCTCAATCAATTCTGACTAATAAAATAATTATTAAAGCATTACTATCAAAATAACCTTTAGCAACAGCCCTACTACAGATTTATATGTTATTAATTTTATACTTTTAAATGTTATTATTGTTTCAAACAGTAGAGTACATGCGTCTCACTTTTATTAACATCTCGATGCATTGGACAGCCCTGTGGTGGTGCGCCTCCAAAATCAGGCACCATGATGCCCTCCGCCTTCACGGTGCCTGTAGGACTGGACATAGTGTCTCCCATCAGCTTCTTAGACACAAAATATCAAATGACACTGTCAGTTTTGAGTGATTGTGGATTTTACATACTACATAGTTAAATAGAGGCCAAATATCAAAATGGACAAGGTGCGTATGATTCTCCTTCCATATATAAGTGTATCTCCTGTGATTTTGCACAAATAATCATTATTTAAATTATGTGTTTTTGTACCATGATTTACAGAAGACACCCACTAAATTCTCATTCACTGTAACAATTATGACTGCACAATATATCATTTCAGCATCGATATCGCAATGTGTGCATTTGCAATATTCACATCGCATAATCTGCAATATTGTGTTGGGATTATAGTTGATCAGCAATGAAGGCTGTACAGTGTTATTTTACATTACAATTGATTATTCAAATTAGGATGACGCTGTGGCTCAGTGGTTATCACTGTCGCCTCACAGCAAGACAGTCGCTGGTTTGAGTCCCGGCTGGGTCAGTTGGCATTTCTGTGTGGAGTTTGCATGTTCTCACCATGTTGGTGTGGGTTTCCTCCGGGTGCTCCGGTTTCCCCCATAGTCCAAAGACATTCCCTATAGCTGAATTAAATAAACTAAATTGGCCGTAGTGTATGAGTGTGAATGGATGTTTCCCAGTACAGAGTTGCAGCTGGAAGGGCATCCGCTGTGTAAAACATATGCTGGATAAGTTGGCGGTTCATTCCACTGTGTCGACCCCTGATGAATAAAGGGACTAAGCCGAATGAATGAATGAATGAATGAATGAATATTTAATTACAGTACCTGAATGTCTGACTGCTGTTTGACTCCCCGGGAAACCATACAGCACTGCTTATTTCACTTTTATCTTTTCTCCATCTTGTTTATTTATGCTTGCAATTTGCTTTATTTAAAATGATACCAATCATTCTAAGTGAATTATTTAATTCCAAATAGAGACATTCAAGTCATTTGCTGAAAATGTAATCATATCACAACATATAATAGTATATAATTTGTATATTTAGATCAAGAGTCATTTGATAAAATATTTAAAGACAGTGCAGGCAGAAAATAGTATAATAGCAATATTTTTGGCATTGCCATTTTAAATCTTTATTTCTTGCCACTACTTTCTAAATCTCACTGAGGTAAAGTTTTATATTGCCATATTTGTTCATTGACAACTTGTGACATGTTCCCTATATTGTTTACCGTTGTACTTTCAAATATTTGGTCTGAAATCACATGCAATTATGACTTGAAAACAGCATTAGCACTATTTAATTGACTGTGAAGAATGTACTTTGATAGTCATTGGCTGCTAATATGGTGTCCCCATTTAGAATTTGCAAAGAATACTTTCCTGATATTATATTATTAAGGAGAAAGTCTGAATGTGCGAATATAAAACCAACTTCACCTCAATATAAATCATTTTACCCATTTGTCAGCCAGAACTTTTTAATCAATTAAAAAATGAAATATGATAACTTACTCCTATAATAAATAAAGACCAGAATAACTATGTTGTTTCATATTTCACATAAAGATATCATTTACACTGAATGATGATGGAACATTCATCTATTTATTTTTACATTATTTTGATATTTGAAAGCAAGCACTTTATTTGCTATTAATATGTTTTCACTGTATAGAAAATCCCTTTTATAAACTGAATTTGATGCAAACAGCAAAATGGGATGTCATGTCATTGACCCATATCCTAAAAGTAATAGTGTAAATCCACGCAAGCATAAACCCTTGTAATGAGCACACATAACACATGAACGCAACTAGTATGCTTTAGGTCTATCGTTAGTAAATGCAGGATTATGTGTGACAACATGACAACAACATACAATTATGTCTCAATTCAACAATAAAGCCAAAAGCATAACTTTATAAAAGAATAACAGATTATTCGTCTCAATATTTGCGACGCTGTCTCCCAGAATGCATGCTGTATCGCTATGAATGTCTGTCTTCCTTTCTTGCAGAAAAACCCTTATTGATTTATGCAGCCTTCACTACAGAAGGATGATTTTTCTGAAGTTGTGAAGCAAACGTTACACAAGACTCTTCAGAAAGGACAAGAAAATGAGATTTTCTCTGCTAAATTATCCACAGTGTTATCAAATACTTATCCACGTTACACTTTGTAGAAGCTAAAGGCGCAAGATATCGCTGATTCATGAAAATCTCTCTATAATTGTAGATCACGCTTACCTCCCACCTCTACTGTCAATGTCGTTCACTACAAACATGCCTCAGATCCCACGATGCTTTGCGTCATTGCATCGCGTGTGTGGAACAGACCGGTGAACACCGACCCCTAGCGTATTGGAGATTGTGATTTTATTTTGTATTTTACTTTTTTTATATTAGAGAACGAATACTGACATTATTATTGAAAATATAAATTTTACTTTTTAATATTTTTTTATACATTTTTAAAGTGTTTTAATAAGGCAAGACCAGTTGATTGATTACTCTAAAAATAGCAAACTTTATTTTTAAATCTTTAACAATTTATTTTAAAATAAATTTTAAAAGGTATTTTTTCCATTTAGCATTTTTGATTATTGACTGAATAAGTTAAGAGCATTTAATTATAAACAGTGTAATAATTCAAATATATATATATATATATATATATATATATATATATATATATAGATGATAAAGAAAACCTACTTGTTTTTTTGCTCACGATGAGGGTGTTTGATCATTACTGTATGTTGGCTGATTGTTTGTTTCACTTAGATACATATTTTAAGGTAAATGTAAATTCAGTCACATGCCTCTGCCTTTACTCAATGTAAAAAAATTATGATAGCCTAATGAAACTGTTCATGTCATTTTATATCCATATGTAGTAGGGTTTAGCTGGTTCAATATTTTACTTTTAGACACCGCTGCTTTGGCACTCAGGGACCAAATAATATAGCAAAACAAAAATAGAAACAACATATTTATGGACACATTTTACAAACCCTGCTTTGCTGATAAATTAAGCACCTATTGGTTAAACTAATATTCTTTCTTAGCCTACTTAAGACTTATTAGGTCTGCAGGAAAAATAATAATTAAACAAATATTTAATAAAAGGTTGTTTTAAAACATTCAGTGTTCAAAGTGGTTAATGATGGCTGGACTAACAAACAAAAATGAATGCCTGTATTAGCCTATGGTCATTTCTAAGTTTGGGCCAGCCAACTACAAAAATAACAATTTAGGTAACTTTGAAGTATTCTGGATACAAGTATTCTTGACGTATTCTGAACGCAAATATAGTGAAAATATCAATGTAAGAAATTCTACTCAAAATGTTGGAAATAAAGTTGAAAAGGTTGACTTTTTAACATTGTAACACTGCAATCTAATAACTAAAAATACAAACAATTTGAATTCACTAAACTATTTTCTTTTAATTTTAAAATAATAAGAAAACTACAGCTTTTTGGTACAGTCTGTAAGACCCCCGTGTCGCCAAATGTGGTATTCGATCGCAGCTGCCGCACGAAACCGGTCCATAGTAGCCTACAGTTAGTAACACCACAGTACAGTTACTAACCCGGTTCTCAACTGTGTTATTCAGACACCTCATCCCCTCCCCCTGCCCAAATGTTGGCAGGTATGTCCATATTGCATGTAAGTTATATTCACCACAGCATTTGTGATGCGCGGCGGGCATCTTTTCCGAAGTTTATATGAAGTTTAGCGAAAAGATTCCTGCAAACCTGAGAGACATGTTTTCATGACCTTCTAACATTTACAGATAGGAGAATATGCATGTGAAATGTAAGTTATGAACTCGGGAAAATACCACATTTCAAATTAACTTGCAGCTTAATGCATCTGATGGGGCAAACCACTTTAAACTATAACATGATGTGTATCGTACGATTTATTTTAAAGCCCTTGATATAAAGCATGATGCATGTTTGTGACAGATTATACTTTTTTCTGCAGTAGTTTGTCGTCAGCTGTCGAAATATTTTATAAACTAACATATAAGTGTCGTTAAATATTTGTGTATCCCTAAACACCAACTTTAATTAAAACCGAACTGTTTTTATTCAGATTAAAACATTGACACACCACAGAAACACACGACGACTCCGTTAACTTACATGAGCATGTTCAACATCACAGTATTTGTAGAAATTCGTTCAAGTTGGAATAGCTCATACATCTTTGTCAACATCCATATCATTGCTTAATATCATAACAGTGAAGTAAATAATGATAAATAACCTGAAATACCTTACCTCATTGAAGCTTAAATACTGTAATTATTGTCATTATTTCGAAACCAACCATCAAACCACACATAGCAAGTACTATACAAGCAAAAAGCTTACACACGGCTGTGCCATTAAGTTATAGATTTTCAGAAACACATATAACACTGTGTCACCTGATATGTTTTTCATTCCAGACACAATACTCCCTATTTATAGTCTTCTCCATATATACAGTAATTGTAGACATGCATAGTTTCTTGATTACAATATCCTATCCTACAGGATCTTTCACCTATATATGCTTAAACCACATTTCCGCTATGGCCATTACACTTCTCCGTTTGCATAACCTTATCCATATTGTAGTCAAAAATCATTTATCATGGTCTACAGGCCCACGCTGTGCATCTTTGTGAACTTTCAGATGTGCTGTTGCTTTGTTGATTGCATTCATAAAGGCAAGTTGGTTGATCTTAATAGCAGCTTAATAATAAATAGTGCAACCACAACTTATGTCCTGATTGTACATTGTGATCAGTCTCATGCCTCTTAATCACCTGAAAAACATATAAGTGCCTGTGACTGACTGATTTAAAGATGACATCATGTAAGTCATTAATTCAATGACTGGCTTTCCACGCAGTTGATTGGTTGGTTTAAAAACTCAAAAGTACAGCAGCGGGAGTAACGCATATGACACTTGCACTCCAGCATCATGATACAAGATGGACGGTTTGTGTGCTGATGTGTTGTTGTTGTTTTTTTCTCTATTTCAGTCTGTGTTTCTAGTTTTCATCTCAGTTCCTGCCGGTCGCGTCCAGGCCGAGCGAAGGACTTTCAGACATCCACGGATGATTCTGCGCATCCACATGATGTTCATGACATCCAAAGACACGCTGGAAATGACCCAGGCACTGCGGCCACCCAGAGGTAACCGATAGAAGTCATTTGTGCCGAATACCGAGTACATATGGCTGTAGTAGCCTGGAATGACAGCGATCCTCACCAAGAAAAAGGTAAAGGCCATTGCGACACCATTAAGCAGACTTGGTTTGGAAAGTTTGTGGTAGCCCAACATGTGAAAAAACCAACTGGAAGGAAGAATGTGAAAATAAGGTCCTGTGACAAGTCACATTTTGTAATTTTTAGACACATTTTAACATATTACTTACCGCTGGTTCACAAAAGGGGTGGAGAATTCTGATAGCAGCCGAAAATTTGCAAAGTAAGGCAAAATCCCTTGACTCTGTAGAGGAGAAAAAAGGACATAATGACCTTTGAAAGATTGAGGAAGTAATATTACACCTGACCAGCTGGAAACACAACTCACCAGCACATAATAGTATGCATAGAGGGCAGCAAAATGATGAATGACAAAGTATTTCTCTCCAATTGACTCCCATGATGTGAACATGAGCAGGAGATCTGAGACAGAAACACAAAGCAGGTTAACTCTTAGTGTTTCTATGAGGTAAAATACATTTATTATAAACACAGGTTTTCTATTTCATTCAAATGTATTTTATTATTTTCTACATTCTTAATCAAACATTTGCCCAGACGTTTTAAATAAAGTGAGAAAAATAATCACATAGGAATTAATACATTTTTGAGAATATACTTGTGCTAAACTGTAAAAAATGATATATATATACTATAACTATTATCTATAATAACTATATCTATTATCTATTAACTATTATCTATAATAACTATAATAGTTAACTATAATAACTATTATCTAATGGAGTTTATAGAAAAGGTGCTGTATTGTTATATTTTATCTTTATCTGGATATTTTTTGTCATATTGCCCTCTGAATCATTATAAAAAAAGAATAACAAAAACTTGTGTGTGTGTATATATATATATATAAACTTAATTAAATAATAAAAAATATAGAATATATATCAAAATACAATTTGAATACTAAACTGTGTTTTTCTTTATTATAACATCAGAACAATTATATTTGTAACTTGCATACATGAGATTTTATTATTTTTAAGACCCTGATTTATTTAATAGATGTATTTGTCAATAAATTAACAAATAAATTCAATTGGTTATTACTTTTTGATTAAGAATTGAATTCATTTAAATTAAGAAAAGAAAAAAGGCTCAATGCATCTAGGGTGCATTCGATTCATTTTATGTGCGAACTGCATTTTGTTTTAATTTTTGCATAAATAAAATTGATATAATGCCACATAAACCACTCACCTGAGATGAGATAGCCTGAGGTAACGGCCACATTTAGTTTCACCAGTGTGGCATCTCCCCTGTTATCACAAATAAGAGGCTAAATAAGAAAGAGTGTGTAATATCACCAACAACTTTGGGCAGTAGACTAAAACACTGGTGAGGACACACTTTTCCCTCCAGTAATTGGTTTAAAAAAGAAAAAAGATTTCCTCAAATTATTGTTGTTGAAACAATTTTCCCTCCAAATATTAGTTTAGAATCAATTTGGCTTGTAAACTGTAAACTAAACTAGTTTTTTCTTGAAAGGCATCCTCCAATAATCATTGTTTTATTGACAAAAAAATGATATTCTCCTTTTTGGACAGAAACCACAGTATGTTACACAACATTGTGCCACCATGATGCTTGAAATTCAGTGGTTCTCAATTCCAGTCCTCGAGACCCCCCACCCTGCACATTTTGTATGTCTTCCTTTCTTAGCACACCTGACTCAGATCATCAGATTATTAACAGAGAGATCCATGAACTGATCTTTATGTGTCAAATAAGAGAGACATACAGAATGTGCAGGGTGAGGGGTCCCGAGGACTGGAATTATGAACCACTGTTGTAAATAAACTTGACTTCAAATCCTCACCAGACAGGATCTTTCTGGATGGGTTCGTCAAAGATGTGTATGTAGAGGCAGAAAAGTCCCACAACCAAGGCATGTATTGTAGAAACAGCCCTTGGAGAAAACAGAGACCTTCCAACTTCAGTCATACACACTACACAAGTCCACAATACAAAAATAAATAAATAAATAAATCACATGCTCTTAGAAGATAAAGTCTGGCACCTGGAGTTCCACTCCGTCCTTTGAGTAGGGCTGAGCCTTAGGAAGCCTCCGCAGAGGTTCTGAGACACCCAAGGGCTTCCTCTGTGGAAGAGCCACTGGAAGCTCAGGAAACTTCCTGCTACAACCACCAGCACCTGCGGGCTGAGAGGCTCCATGCCTGCTGAGCCCTGGAGAGAGAGAGAGAGATGAGAGCGAGATGCTGACAAATATTCAGCAATAACTCTTTCACTGACACGACCCCCCCCCCCCCCTCCCCATAATAACCACCCCAACCTGGAGCACTATTTAACAAATCCAAATGTTTCTTATTCCAGACCAGTTGCGAGCATAAAGCCCCCAGTCATCACCTGAGCTGCCGCAGTACCTATCCACTGCCAAATCCCCTAGTACACAGGCGCATTTGCATATGTGCTGACACAGCCGCAACAGCCACCCAGAGGTCAGCTGACTCGAAAAACGTCTCAGATTGCTCCGTCTGTGATTTATAGGAATCACGCGTGGCTTTTTGTGGAGATCTCGGCATCCCGTAACAAACAGCTGATTGTGTGGCTTTGCTCTGCCTGCACTAACTTCTATCCTGGCTGAGGGGGAGTGTGTGTGTGTGGGTGTGCATGTTACTCTCGCTATACATTCCTGCAGTGTATGAGCACAGTGATCGAAATGAAACAGCAGGAAATCAATGCGTTCTGATCAATGTGGTATTGTTCTGGTCCACTGGGACGCGACCACTCCCCTGATTTGTTCTCGTATACCCTTGAAAAAGGCATCAAGCTTTGGTGCTTTTGGTAACTGGATAGTAGGAGGAAGTCATGCTGGCGTGACCTTGTCAGATTTGAATTCTACTGACATTTTGCATTCATGGATTTTTCGGATGCTTTTAATGTAAGGATTATTATGCAATAAAAATATGCAATAAAAGTTTTGGAAGCAGGTTGGAGAAGAGGTGAAATGCTGAGGAGACATGCACAAACCTTTTCTTTTTAAATAACATGTGTAAATGCACGGGTGTGTGACGTTATGGTGTCAATTCGTCATATCCAATTTACAATGATTGCTTTTACATGAGCTGAAAGCACATTCAATGAAAATGAAGTGTAATAGATTTTGTGAAAATAAAATATGCGTGAAATAGTGTTCCATCATCGCTTCGCAAAACAATTTATTTATGTAAAAAATTTAACTTATTCATACCTGCACTTACATATAAGTGATCATACCATTTTTATACAATTTTAAATGTTTGGAAGTTTAGACTAACACATAGGTAAAACCTAGCAATGTGTAGGATAGTAGCAAAGTTTAAAGATGTAAAATAGCAATGAATTAGTAGCTGCGTTTTGATCTTTATATAGTCTTTTTAAACATGCTTTTAAATTAATTTTGTCTTAAATATGCCTTGGGTTATTTTGTATATATAAAAACCTATTGTTACACTGAATGACACAAGAGATTTTGGTAAAAATGTATGATATTCAATATTTTTTGCTCAGGAAACGTAAACAGTGCACATTTAGATGAATGAAAAAATGACAACACTATTAATGTCGTGATGCCTGGAAAATCATTTGGCCTATTCGGTAAACATACAAAAGGCCAAATAATGCAGAAAATAAGCAGAAAGACATGTTGTCTTTTTCATGTCTGATCAATCAGTCTAGCCATTTGCTTTCATTTGCAGTTCATTTTCTTTTGCGACAGCTGAATGGCATGCATTTGGTGACTATTAAAGATGATATGTGCTCTTAGCAAACAAGCCAGTGCAATGCATGATCAGACTTACCCGTTCCGTTATGAAAGACCCATTTTGAACTGGCCATGGACTGCATTCATGAACTCAGCTGGACATGAGGATAAACACAGGGTGTAAGTAATCGGTACAGCAGCTCAGATCACCTCAGGCATGAGCAAAAGAGACTGGCATGTGAACACAAATCCCTTCTCTTCTCTTCTCCTCTCCACTGTCCTTGTGCAGTCAGTAAGTGCTTTCTCTTGTACCGAGTGTCATTTTATATCATGGAATGAACATAATTACATAGATGGACCACTAGATGGAGTGAGATACCCAGTTGACTAACATTCTCTCCATGGCAGAAATTGAGCTTCAGTAATCATAGGCAAGGATGAGCCAAAACTTCATGATCAGTCACAGGTGAAGAAAATACTATTGATCATCTCCTAACAACACCACACATTGAGGTCTAGATAGATTAGATGGCAAGCAAACAAACGGTCCTCATAATCAATGTCTTGGATGCGTTGTGCAGGAATAGAGATTTAAGCTACTTTGAAAAAGGCTAAATTTGATGGCAAGGTGACTGGGTCAAAGTAAGGGAGTAAGGTTTAGTTCAGTCAGAAGTGATGAGAATTTACCAGTAGTGGTGAAAGGAGGCATTGGTGTTAGGCACCTATGGTGTTGGGCAGCTATGCTTCATGAAGCACAAGAGCTTCTACACTTTCAGAAAAAGAAAAACTTACAGAGGATGTATCTTTTCAAATGGTGCTGTTTTTGTAACATGAACTCACTCATAGGAACTAGCACCAGGCCCAGTTTCCCAAGAGCTTGAGAGCTAGTTTTGCTGATTGAACACCATCAGTAGGAACACTGAAGTAATGTAAGCTGGCAAACAGTGACACTTGAGTGTTGTATTTAAAAAAAAAAATCATCAACTGGAGAATTGAAGATGCCATAATATAAACCAATGATAATGGAGATGGAACATTGATGTACTGTATAAGTTATGTGACCGAAACAGCTAAATTGACTAAATCTCCAACGACAATTTTTTATAAGTGCTACATATAGTTGAGGCTGAAAAAGAACATAAGACCACAGACAAAAGCAGTAGGTTAATGTTGCTAACATTAGCTTTCTGATTGGCTATGCCTTGTATAGGGATCCACTGAGAGGAAAATTCCTGGCCAAAAAGAAAATGCTTTGTAATAATTATTCTTTTGTTAAATAATATAAAGTAATTTTGTGTATTCTGATGCTATTGCACTTTAGTTGGTGCAGCAACAAATCACCCTTGCACAATGCAAGCCATTGAAATGAATGGGTTTTATAGTGGCTGAAAACCGGAAAATCCCTAATTTTTGGCAGCCAAAATGTGGTGGGTTCTTACTTTTAACACTTTAAAATACTGCCAGTGTTTAGTATTGCACCCAATTTAGACTTAAGTGATAATATATACCATTAAGTTACCAATATGCATCCTTCAGGGGTAAATAAGGTACAAACATAAACTTTAAAAAAAAAAAGGGACAACAACAAGCTGACGGAGGAAGTGTGATGCCCTTAGCAGTCTACTTCTTGGAAACCATTTCATTCATGTGGTCACAAATTCGACAAATGCTACAGTACCTAAACTTTTTTGCCTACTCGATAGTCAAAAAAATTGACACACTAATTGGATAATTTATTTAATTAGTTCAATAAAAATTCTTTTAAGAGCTGAAAGGGGCAGTGTGCTGAATATCTTTTTACTTTTTCTATTATGCTTAGCTTGATCGAGCACCTGCCGTTAAGGTTTTTCTAGACGTGTGCACACTGATGTTTTTCTTCCTACCAGATACAACAATGGTGTTTCCTGGTGGATGCACCTTCGTTCTGCAGGTGAAAGCACACTGCCATCCTGCACACATTGTCTAGAAATGGTTTGAAAAACATGAGTTCAAAAGTTTTACCCTGTACTCCAGATTACCCAGATCTCAGTGAATCTGAGCATGTGTGGGATCTGTAGGATCCACTGAAACTGCAGGACTCCTTCAGGGGTCTTTTGGAGTCCAAACCTCAGAGAGTTGGCACTGTTTTGGCACCGCGCAGAGGACCAACAGTTTACTGGTCTTAATGTTTTTGCTCCTTTGTGAATGTACCAGGAGAGGGTGGTTGTCTGGACAAAGACGCTATTGGTGAATGAATGTTGTATATTTAGTAAGCCCTGTCGTCTTTAATTTCCTGAATTCTCAGCTTAAACGGGATCCATTATCAGGCCTAACCAAGCAAAAATAAACCTTAACCTTATTTTTTAAAATCACTTCAGGACTTCTTGTGTTTACTGTCATAATGGAGTAAGTTTAAGGCAGAGCGGTTAGTCCTGCCCTACAGCTTCAGGTAATAACACCCCACCCCCTCTATAGCACAGTTGTCGTTGTTGTTATTGTTGTTGTTGAGTCCGTCTGCATGTTGCGCCTCAGGGATGAAGCAACAAGGCATTCCTGTTTGATGAGCTATTCATCCCAAAGGAGTCCTACTCATGGAAAATAAAGGGATGTTGTCTCTAAATGTGTGTTCTAATATATTTCTCTCACTTATCAGCTCCGGGTTATATAACAGGATGGGGGAAAATAATAGCCTCCCACTGTCTTCTGTAGACGCTGAGTGAAATGAATACTTGAGAAACAAAAACATGAGGAAATTCTGTTGCTGACAAAGCATTCCTTTTCACATCTCGTTGGGTGAAATATTAATGGTTTTGTGTTTTGATTTACTGCAAGCCTGCAAACATGTCATGATGTGGTATTATAATTGGAAAAAAAAACTTGAAATTTGAGTACAGATTTCAAATATATCAATCCATATATGACAGCTGAATATAAATTTATAATGTTCTCTTTACAATGAAAGCCTATTCCTGCCACTTTTAGAAATCATGCATGGTAAATCATAATTATTAGGTAAAAAGTTACAGTTATGCATGTGACAGAATAGCTTGACAATTATGACAGAGTCAAATTCATGACACAATGTCAAGAAAATGAGATAGTTCAAATTCTGAATTACAAAATTGCTGATGATAAAATCTAAACCATTACAAAAATCATGACAGTAAAAATTTGAAGTTATTTGTGAGAAAAATAGTTTGAAAAAAATAGTCATAGTTTGGTAATTTTGATAATAAGTGGAAAAAATAACTATTTTGGTTGAATGACATATAATTTAAAAAGGGGCTTAATAGGATTCCAAGCATTATTCATATTACTGTAATACAAATCCATAAATAATCAAGGTAAAACTATGGTAACTGATATCAGTGGTACTCAAGGTTAACTACGGAACTGTTTTGCAGAGGAAATGGGTCTTGTGATTTTCCCATCTTAAACCAAATGTCTGGGAACAATCACCTGCAATGTCAAACACACCTTGTTTTCAGGGGGTTTCTTTGTTCCATCACTATAGTGATGAGATAAACACGAGCTACTATATCATTAAGATGCAAGTTTTGTCTTGTCTTAATTAATTGCATGACAAAAGGCATGATGGTACGTTCCATTTTGAGAATAAATCAGGTTGAAAGCTACATGTCTATAATGACAACATCTTTCCTCTTCAGGCATGATCAGGTGATGATAAAATGATAGCATTGTATGATAGGGCACTGAAGCTGAGCTCAGACAAACAGGGAAGAGCTGAAATCAAAAGAGAAAGAGAAATTTGTCTGAGATTAATTCCTTCTGGCATTAAGTTATTGTAGTTTCCCGACACCAATTGACAGCAATGACTCTTGGGATGTGTCTCAGGAAACATATGCTGAGGGCTGAACTCCATATGTAGGATGTCCCACAGAAAAAAAGTCATAAAATCAAGGTCTCAACCTCCAGATATTTTTAGCATGTGTTAAACAGTTGACAATGCGTCACAATCAGTGTCATCACTAATAATAAATCACTGATCACTAGTAGTGAATTCTATATATATCATCAGTATATAATAGTCATATAGTCATTCTATGTGTATCAGTGCATGGTCATAATATATTCAGTAATATAAATAAAAGTATTTAAATATGTTAAACATTTTAGTCACACAAAATACATTACATTTGTATTGTAGGATTATAATTTAATCATTTTTATTTTGGAACAAAAATACATGAAATTGTACTACGGCGAAGGCGTAGATTTTGAATAATAAGGCCAGCTGACGTCGCTTGTCAACCACGCCTAAGCTAATTAATATTCATAAGATACATTTACATCTCAGCCGTTTCACTCGCGCCACAATCCAGCGTCCGCCTTGCAGCCAATCAGGAAGATAGACTGGGCTGCGTCATGGAGCCTAATTCATATTCAGGACTCGAGTTTTCGCCATAGTAGAGTTCGTAAATTCGTTCTCCTTCTGTCTGCTAGACCTTCTGCTGCTCTTTAATTACTTTGCTGAACAGAGAGAGTTTAGTGCATCCGCTCAGCTGGGGCAATCGGCAGTCATACTTGACTTGCCTAAACTCACATTTTGTTGTTTTAAGTCGTGCAAAGGATCTTTTTGCAAAAAAAAAAAAAAACCGAAGCGAAGAAGAATTATACGGATTTTTGATCACATCTTTGGTGCGATTGAACGTGAAATAAGAGACAATGACTCAATTCAACAAGGGCCCTGCATACGGTTTATCAGCTGAAGTGAGAAGCAAGGTAAGCATTAAATGCTTTTGTAGTTTGCGTACTTTAAGTCTTTTAATTTGCATTGCAAATGTTACCTTGAGTGAAAAAGTAACTGTCTCGAATCAAAACTATTGAACTCGATCGCTTCTCAGACAAACATGTTTGTTAACTATCAAATCTGCATTGTAGAATAACCACTGAAGTTGCTAGGTGGCCAAAGACTGTATCAGTAGGTTTTGAAGGAGACCCATTGTGTTTGATTTTTACCTAGTTTCTGTGGTGCATTAGTTTTGATATTAGCTTTTTGATGCTTTTTTTTCATCGCTTGTTTTGTTTTTGTCTGTGCAGATGAATCCTCATTCGTTCGGCAAGTTAAAAATGGAAAATTAGTATTATTCGCGCAACATAAAACTAGGCTTATCGATGAATGAAACTTTCTCTTTTGCGCACGCCACGCGTTTTGCTTTTGTCGCCATGTTGAGATGCTGGTTGTCAATTTCAAAACACACAACTTGTCATTTTATGCCCGCGAATCAAGTTTACGCATTGTAGTTGATAAAGCTTGCCTGCAGCCTGATGTGTTTGTGGGTCATGGGGTCTTTTGTTGAGTTCAGGGTGGAGCTCCAGGTTGAGAGAAAGAAACGAGGCTGCCTCTGTCTGCGCAGAGACTCTAAACAACAATAAAAGCAGTCATTATCGGTGTAAATAAGCGACGGTGTATGTATAATAAAGCTTTAGTTAAGTTAGCGAGGTTATTTCCCCTGATTTCTGTGGAAATGTGCAAGGGAAAGTTTGGTCGAGATGATGCACGTGCAGCATCTGTGATTTTAAAACGTACGTTTACTGTCGTTCTTTTAATTGCTTAATTTAAACAACTGTAATGTTATGTACTTTTTGTGTTTTAAAAATCAAAAAAAAAAATTTGGGTCGGGGGGGACTGGGGTTGATTTTTAAGGGTTAGTTAACAAAAACAAACATATTAAAAGAAATAGCTTGCAACATTCTTTAGAATATCTTGTGTGTTTGAATGAAAATGTTTAGAACAATTTGAATTTCATTTTTGGGTGAACTGACCCTTTAAATAGCCTGAGAATTGTATAGCAAACAGGTTCTCAGGAAAAGAGGGTTACAAGTAAACTGCACATTAAATCACACTTGAGTTTGTTTGTTTTTTTTCATGCAAAATTACACATCTGCAGACTGGTGTTTTTTTTGTTTAGTTTTTTTGTTTGAGTTTTCCCCCTTTTGCGTGACTGTTTTGTGTACAATATACTGCACATTGGAAATATTAAAGTGGATCTTTGTGAAATAGGGTAGACCTGATTTCTTGTACATTCAAACTGAAGTACATATTTTTATAATACCCGAGTTAAAGATACATGGTAACAGACTCGGTATACACTTTTGGTTGCAATCTTATATTCTTATGAGCCCAAACATAATATAATGCGTACATAAGGAGGAACATTTCACAGTTCCTAGAACTACTGGTGGAGTTCCCACTTTTTGGCATGTTCACATCACAGGGACCGGGAGAAATTTTATTTATTGGAACGCTATTTGGGGGCACCAAATGAGATTGCTGGATGATGAATCAATGCATTCACCTTATTCTGCAATGCGGAAGTAATCTCTTTACAGCAATTGTTTTAGGACTTCTGATTCATTTGCCTATGGGTTAAATGACTAACAAATGGCAGTAAAAGGTCAAACTACTTGCTCTACAAACAAGTGTTTTTATGACTATACATAAAAATAACATAAGTAAATATCAGTTTGCAACATCAAGCAGCATAACGAGCAGATTTTTTATTTATTTATTTTATGGCTAAAATACACACCAATATGCAGTCAAATTGAAATCAAAAATAGGTAACCCAGCTTATCCTTCAGTCTTCCACCCTGAATATTTAGAATTGTATGAAGACAGACCCAACTATATCAGTCCTTTTGGAATTCGTATGAAACCCCATCTGAAGAATATGGGTGTCAATATGGAAAAGCTTTCACTACCTGATTTGAGCCATATTCCTCCTTGGTGCAACACAAAAATAAGAATCTTATGGAGCTTAACCAAACAGAAAAAGTCATTAACTCACCCAAATGAATACAAACAAGAATTCAAACAAATAACAGATTCCCTCATCATAAACCAATATATACAGATGGATCGAAAATAGACAAAGGAGTAACTGCAGCAGTTGTTTTTGAACTCTGATTCCAGGAGAAAGTTCAATCTACAGAGCAGAAGCTTATGCAATAAATATGGCTTTTGAACAATTGGAAAGGACACAGTACCGTAACCTTTTAATCTGCACAGATTCTAAATCCTGTCTTCAAGCACTTGAAGCTTCTAAGTGTGATCACCCCATAATTTCCATGATTGAAAATAAAATGAAAATGCTAGAAAATAAACAGTTCAACATTATCTTCTGTTGGATTCCAGGTCATATGGGACTACATGGAAACCAACTGGCAGATGAAGCAGCAAAACAAGCTATCTCTTTGAAAGTGACAATGTTTAATTCCTCCGGAGGACTTGAAACCTACAATTAATTTGTATATAAACGAAACATGGCAAAGGGAATGGGACAACCGCATAAATAATAAATTACATGAAATTAACCCGAAAATAAATGAAAGATACTTTGCAAATTATAATTTTGAGACCAGGCATGAACAAACTGTCTATACTAGATGTCGAATTGGACATTTTAGGTTGACTCATTTATATTTATTGAACAACGAAGCACCACCTAAATGTAATTACTGCCAAGCTGAACTTACCATGAAACATATTTTGTTGGAATGTAGAAGTTTGAATACCATTAGAAATTGTTTTTATAAAGAGAGCACTTTGATTGATATTTTTAAAAAGGTACCACCAGGAAGAATCTTAAATGTTTATTTTTTAGCAAAAATTGAACTGAAAAATCATATTTAACTGTGATTTTTTTTTAATTTGTTAATTATTTATTTTTTATTTTATATTTGTCTAAGTAACATTTTATTGTAATATGAATTTGTTTTTATCATGTAATATTTTTATGTATATCCCTTTTGCCACGAAATAGCCATAAGTTGCTGATGTGGCAATAAATAAATAATAAATATATAAATATGGCTAAAATTCAGTTGATGGGATCGACATTGGAAGTTTCAAACCAATAGGGTTCCAATGACTGCATCCACCCTTGCATGAAAAAAAGTCAATAGCGATTTGATCAATTCTTCAATCTTCGATATGCATTGCTGTTCTCTCTGGAGTGGATTCTGAGCTTAGGTTTTACAGCAACAGGTTAACAGGCTAATGTAAACACTCACTATGAACACTTGTAATTTGCCCAAAGCTTTAACTTTATTAATGTTCATTTTAAGATGTATGTGTAAGAAATTAATGGCAAGTAGTGTATGGCACTTTTCTTTTGTTTGTTTTATTTAAAGCATAAAGTACAATCTGTTGGTAAGAACTAAGATCATAATTGATTCAAGAGAGAATTGCAATGCATTCAGAAAATCTCACAGTCAATGCAGAATAGTTTCTCAATTTACAATTAGGACTGTGCGATAAATCGCTCCACCAATTTCCGCCATGTGTGTTTAGCTGCAGCAGCGTTTACTACAAGCTGTAGTTCTCTGTCAAGCTATGCAAAATATCACATGCAATAGTCATATCGCAAATAATCATTATGCGATTTATTGACGGATATTTGTGTAGCTTCTCCGTGAATTATGGCCTGTGTGACTCACGAGAGCACCCTCTCTACTGATTAACTACTAATCGCATCACCCATCTCCGTAATTCCTCGCATGGTGTGCAAAACAATCACAGCTTTGTCTGTGACATTATGTTCTTTTCTCAATCTCTGATATGCTGTTCTATAAATTGTCATCCGCTTGTTAAGTTGTGACATATGAAATACTGTTTTTGGGTCCAAGCAGTTACTCATTTGAATTGAGAACGTTTTTGACCACTTTTTAGTCATCACACCGTGAATGTTATATAAAAGTCTCCGGACTTGCTGCATCACATGCACCATTATTTTAACAATTTATAAAAAATGAATCACTTTCTGGCCATCTGATATTAGAAAAGGAGATATATATATATATATATTTATTTATTTCATCCTTTAGTTGTTGGTTTTGTTAAATGCAGTACTTGATTACACTGTTGGCTAAGCTTTAAATAGGCAAGGACCACCCACTATGTTATGTGACTGACAGGTTAACCAACTAATCACGTTTCATTTTGTGCCACGCCATGTTTGTGGTTTGGAATTGCCCTCAGAAAAAATAGTCAGATGCAATTTTGCATCATTCCTCACGTGTTTACAACAGCAACGCATCAATATTCTGAATGATGTCTAAGAAAAACATAAATCAGCAGGAGAGGTATGTAGGCTTTTTAGATTCATTAATTCATTTTCATTTCGGGTTTGTCCCTTTATTAATCTGGGGTCGCCACAGCGGAATGAACCGCCAACTTTTCCAGCATAAGTTTTACGCAGTGGATGCCCTTCCAGCTGCAACCCATCACTAGAAAACATCTACACACATTCATTTACACACATACACTACGAACAATTTAGCTTACCCAATTCACCTATAGCGCATGTCTTTGGACTTGTGGGGGAAACCGGAGCACCCGGAGAAAACCCATGCCAACACGGGGAGAACATGCAAACTCCACACAGAAATGCCAACTAGATTCATTCATTATTCATTTATTTTTTTTTTGGTGACACATTTCTACATAAAGATCAGGCAGACAGGCAGATGACTGAGTGAAAGTTGTCTATTTTGTAAAAGCAAGGCATTGTTGTCTTTGTTAGTGTCCACAAAAAAAAAAAAAAAAGTTGTGTTTTGAAAGATGCCTTTCTCTTATCTTTATAACCAAAATGACAGAATATCTGAAGGTTGTAGAGGTGTGAACCTACACTGGTCTCACGATTTGGTTCGATTATGATCATCATGCCATCGATTCGGTTCAATTCGATATCTCTGTGCATTGACAATGCTTTCCATACACTATTTAATATTTTCTTCACAGCACAGCAATTCTTGTATTAAAATTTATAAATGTATTTATATACTATTTGTAATACAACTTTGTCCTTTAATACAAACAGTCAGATATATGAACTGTACCTTTTAAAAACTCAAGTACATGCACAGAACAACATGAGCATTTATAGCAAATAAACAGATGTAAGTATCCCGCTCGCTTTCTGAGCCCTGTCTAGCGAGTTTTTTCTAACACTCCTATGATTGGTCACGTGCTCAACAGAAAGGGCTGCGACTGGCTCTAACACTCTGGCGCTGTTCACTGATAAGTGACACTGATAAACGGCAGCAGCGATCACAGCTGATCCATGAGACACGCGCTCGTGTCTGGATCCAGAAGTATCACTGTAACAGCCGAGAGGAGAGGATAAGTTACCTCATGACAGCAGGTCAAAGGTCCACCGTGTAAGAGAGAGAGAGAGAGAGAGAGAAAGAAATGGAGTTTACTTTCAGTTTCTCCATAACAGTGAAACAGGGTTTCTGCTGTAAGTGTCAGTGAAAGACTGTCCAGCAAACACACACTCAGTTAATTGTGTACAGTTTTTGCGTTTAAGTAGTTGGAGCATTTTAATTACTCTCGCTCACCTCCCTCGCCATATTATTCTACCGCCACATATCGTATATGAGATAAATTACATCAGTACACAATAACCGGTTATGATCTATTGCTGAACCGATACCGAATTGTCTGCATCACTGTGCACTGGAGAAACAATTAATTTTGACAGCCCTAGTTGTCACTGCCAATAGAAGGGGAAAAAAAGACCATATAAGCATACCTGCGTGCAGGGGCACTGCTGGGGGGGTTTGGACTATTCTAAGGGTCCACGCCGTATTGGGCCCCCCAGAGTTACTATTAGGAGCCCCCCAACTGCCACCACCCACCTCTCCCAGCACAACCCAACAACCCCCTCCTTTCACTTTTGTTCACGACCACACATGAGAGGATGGCTGAGGTTCTGTACTATGCCATATGCATCAGACGCTTACCCACAGATGTTTGGTGTGACTTCTGAGTTCTCAGGAAACTTGTTCTGATGGCTTGGTTCTATAACCAATTTCCTGTAACTACCCATGCAAAAAACAAACAAACCTGTAGATATTGAGAATCATTAACACTAGAACTATACTGAGGCGGACATTTTGACGTTTTATTTTTTGCAATTTAAAGATTTTGTTGAAATAAAACACATCTTTAATTCCCTGACTTTAACTAAATTTGTTTTCTAACAGTTATTTTATTAAAATTACACAACACAAAAAGAGTTGAGATACAATATGATGTCAGATATGAGAACTGGCTTGCTAATGCTAAAGACCATCTAGGATCTCATCGCATTGTAATTATGGTGATGCATTAACAAGTGTTGTGAAAATATCAGGAAGTTTAACCAATAAAAACGTCAAGTATGGTGGGTGGGTAATCTGGATGTAGTGTGAGGGACAAAGATTAAAGACCAACTGAGGACAATTTTACATCAGGAGCACACATATTCTGTAGAATAGAAGATCATTCAATCTGGTTCATCTAGGTTTCATCACCCTGTGGTAATGCGCATTTTGAAGCGTCATTTGAGGGACCAAATTTTCAAAAAAAATTCTGTAATTTGCCAAAATAAAAAATGCTTGTTTAGTGGTTTTAGACTTGCGTGAGAAATGGTTAATTTGAACAATAGGAGATGGAATCATATTTGCTGAATAACCTCTGACTTGGCCTTCATTACACCAACTTGACCAATTAGCTGTTTCCACTGACCTTTACTGTGGGCTACTAGGTTAACATTACTGCAGTCAGCTACTCCGTGAACGTGATATAAACGCACCTAATTTGCTTTTGGGCTTTTATTTTGTTGCAAATTGTGGAAAGATTTGCTTCACTTTAAGATAGAAACCCAGCTGTCTTGCTCAACCACCTGCAGGCTCTTTCTTAATGTACCAGACTTTTATTATTGGGCTCATCGTCTTAATATCTCAACGCGTTTAAGATCACACAAAAATCACATTCCTCTAATGTTACTGATTGGTCATTTTAAGTCTATTGAACAAGATTTCCATCACACTGTGCATTTGGTGAGAATGAGGGAGGTTTAAGCAAACAGGGTAAACCACAGTGGGGTGATGCTTTCTGGAATCCTCTGCCATCTTCAGAGGTGTGAAGACCATTGCCACCACCTGACTTTCATTATCACTCATTGAGTTCTTGTAAATATCTGAAGAAAATGTACTGTTGTACACTCTGTTATTCATAGGGGATTTCTTCTGTGTATGTTACCCATATTCAATTTATATTTAGTCCTTGACAAGAACATGCAATTGTGTGATTAGGCAGAGGTATGTATGACTTTAGAATATCATTTAATGGTTACCTTATAGACAACTTGCATTTTTACAATTGACCAATTTTGCAATGGTAAATTTGGTTATTTTTTCGAAATGTATTTAAATATGTACATAGTTTTAATATGTTGCACAGTATGAAGTTAAATGGTACGTACTTGACATACAAACATAAATTACAAATGCTGTGCTATGCTCTGTAAGCCAAAGGTTTGTGGTGTCACTTTGTGAAGAGAAACAAGTACCTATACATTTTTTTTTTTATTATTTACAAGGTGACAATAATAATTGTATTTTCAAACATTTGCATTTGGCAGACAGTAATAGATGGCCAAAATAATTAATTTGAGATTCCATTATTTTTATGAAGAAAGAGACTGTTTAGACAAATTGTGAGATATTCACAAATGTAATTAATAGGTGGAGAAGTTGGTAAGATATTTATTATCATTTTGAGGAGTTTTTTATCTAACTGCGTTTATTTGTGTGAAAATGCTGAAAAGCCAGTGATATTATGAGTTTCCTCTTATGTTTATCATTGTAAAATGTTGATTTAGTGCTCAAGAAACATTTATTGTCAATGTTGAAAGCATTTCTGCTTAATATGTTTATTTGGAAGCTGTTGTGTTTTTAGGAATTCTTAATGAATGGAAAGGTCGAAATGGCCGCTTTTATTTTTAATAGAATATGTCCTTTCATATTCATAATATAGGGGCCTCACGGTGGCGCAGTGTATAGCACGTTCGCCTCACAGCAAGAAGGTCGCTGGTTCGAGCCTCGGCTGGGTCAGTTGGCATTTCTGTGTGGAGTTTGCATGTTCTCCCCGTGTTGGCGTGGGTTTCCTCCGGGTGCTCTGGTTTCCCCCACAAGTCCAAAGACATGCGGTACAGGTGAATTGGCTAAGCTAAATTGTCTGTAGTGTATGAGTGTATATGGATGTTTCCCAGAGATGGGTTGCAGCTGGAAGGGCATCCGCTGCGTAAAACATATGCTGGATAAGTTGGCGGTTCATTCCACTGTGGCGACCCCAGATTAATAAAGGGACTAAGCCGAAATGAAAATGAATGAATGAATATTCATAATATAATGTCTTTACTGCCACATTTGATCAATAGATTTTTTTTTTGTTGTTGATTAGGAAATGGTTATAAAATACTGAATTCACTTTAAATTCATATATATTCATTCAATAATTTTCTTTTCGGCTTAGTCCCTTTGTTAATCTGGGGTCGCCACAACGGAATGAACCGCCAACTTATCCAGCATACGTTTTACGCAGCGGACGCCCTTCCAGCTGCAACCCATCACTGGGAAACATCCATACACACCCATTCACACTCATACACTACGGACAATTTAGCTTACCCAATTCACCTATACCGCATGTCTTTGGACTTGTGGGGGAAACCAGAGCACCTGGAGGAAACCCACGCCAACACAGGGAGAACATGCAAACTCCACACAGAAACGCCAACTGACTATATATATATCTCTCCTCCAAATTTTCTCAAGATTTACCAGGGCACTAGATTTTCAATATGTAGTGGTCTCCTGGTTGTTATGCAAACAAATCGTGTAGTATGCATGTGTGTATATCTAGGCCTATATCACCGGTCACATTATTTTGTCTGTTGGACATTTCCAGAGCAACAGGGTGAATAATTGATCAGCAGAAACAGCTGTGCTGTTCACCAAGGTCTTGAACAGCGTGTGAGCTTTGTTAGAGCTTTTCCCTCTAGCAAATGTATCACCACATTTTAGGCAGGATGCTTTTCCTCTGTGTAGCTCTGGCTGGATTCCCTGAGTGCTTCCTGCAAGTGTTTCTTCTTTTTATTATTCACAGATTTTGCCCCCCACATGATTGGTTTTGTACATGGGGCCAGCAGAACTCCCAACATGATTTTCTCAGAGGGCCAAACACAGATGTTCTCCCTCTTTTCTGTGTCTTCAGGAAGTCCAAAAACTTCTGGGGAAGTCAAAAATGTATCAGTAAACTCACTTTTTATTTCTTTCTTTAAATGCTCTGGTACACACACAAGAACACAGGGTCTCTTTTACAGATGGAAAGTGGTCAGCTGGATGAGATGACACTACCCATGTCCTAGTTTCAAAGCAGTATACACGAGACTGAAAAGATTCATTGGGAACTTCTATTGAAGTTGAGTTGTGTGTGTGTATGTGTGAATGCTTTGCACAGCTCCATCTTTGCTTGCCATTTATTTCTCCCTTCAATCATGTTATTTAGAATTTTGCTTGGATCCTGATAATTGAGTGTTTTATAAGATGTTTAAATAGACGTGCACCAGTAGGCGTATCAATACCGATAATTTGGTGATGATAAAAGCTATGTAAGAAATTGATTGTCATGAACTTGCTTTTTTTGTTATAGTTTTATGCTAACACACTGTACATTTTAATAAAACATCATTAACAAGCCAAGAAAAAATATATAAGGAATGAATAGATAATAAAAATTATGTTTAGCAAAATTCTCCTCTAGGGAGTTATTTGTTCTTGCTAACAAATGAGTTATGGACACAGAATTACTTTCAAGATGTTAATGTAATAGGTGATCTGCTTTATTTAATCTTTCTGGGGTTGAAACACTAATAATACTAATACAGATGCCGGCACTAACACCTGATTCAGTTGTGCTTCAATTATTAATAATATAAATAAATTAACAGGTTTTGTCTTTTAGAAATGCAGTAGCATTGACAGTAGCTTGGGTTGAAAATTAGCCAGGAAGCACATGTAAATTTAAATTCATTAGCAAAACCATATTATACACAAGTACTGTAACAATCTCACTATCATAGTAAAAAGTAGCTTTGTTTGACATATGTTATGAAAAACAAAAACAACTTATGTCTTAACAAGTACGGTAATGCTATAAAATTATATTTGTTATTTCTTCAATATATTCAATACATTATTAATATTTTTAAAAATCCAATATGAACATCCCACATTTCTGCTAATAGTTTTCATTAGGGTTACCAGAGTAAAACCATAGTAATTGTTAGTGGTTTGGGGAGCAAAAACCATTCTATCCTGATCATTGGTTCACAATGTTTCATGACTGATTTCTGGGTGTATAAACTCTTTATGGCCAGGAAGATTGCCAGTCATCCCAGATGTTTAGGGAAGCAATGCATACAGGTTGATTAGTATGATAGTTTTCTATGTACATTTGTGTGTTTATGTATGTTTTAGTGTTGAAGGATGTCCACATTGTTAACCATGACACACACACGCGCACCCGAGGCCATGTGTGATAAGTGATGATTGTTTCTCTCTTCACGGTGTTTAAGGACGCTTTATAATATCACTTTAATAACGGGTCATACAGTGCTTGTCTCCATTCCAGTTCTACTTGTCATCCACTTGTTGTTCATTCACCTGAATCAGGAGCTCTCGAAGGACTGATGTACTCATGCATGCAATGCATCAATGGTCTTTTGTTTGAATTGTCTTGTTTTTGACACCAACATATTTCCTGTTGCCCTAATGCTGACACACAGCTAAAATATAGGCAACCACAACAGGATCTAGAGCATAACCATTGTTAAAGAGAGAGATTCCTTTCATTTTCTGTTTGCAGATAATAATTTTAATTTGTTTGGACTACAGGCATTGTTTTCTGGGGTTTCTGATGTCACAACGTGGCCCATTAGAAGATCATCACAATTAACCCTGCCTACAAAAATAAGAATGGTTGGGGAGGGGCATACAATACAACATACAATAACGTTACCACTTTTTGATAAACATCTTGTAATATTAGTGCATGCAAAGGTTTTGCACAATCCTCTTGATCAACATTCTTGGCTTAAATTAATTGAGAAATATCATAATCTGATCTCCAATATCGTGTAGCCCTATTAGGAAAAAAAACTTACATTGAGGTATTTCAGGTTTTTTTTTATTTTTTTTATTGCAATAGGAAAATAATTTTACAAGATGACTATTTGGAAAGAATTGACTAGTATTTGAGTGCATCTGCATAAAATGTATAAAATTATGCAAAATAAAATATATTAAAGCACAGAGGAAAACCACAAAACAAGGACAAAAATGAAATTAACTACGCTTTATGGTTTTCGGTTGGACTTTAGCAGTATTGAAGCATAGAAATTTAACAATTAAATGTAAAATAACATTGCATAGTCTTTATTCTATTGTATTAAATAATTAAGCACGCTGTTCCTTAAAGTGGCAAACTTTGATTTCTTGTGCCCAAATGGTTTAAATTTACTTAAAATCTAACCGTCACAGGCCTTAAACATCCAAATAAAAGTCTTTCACTCAAATAGAAGTCTTTCATATTAATAGTTAACCTTTGCAATTACTCCACAAATTGCCTGCCCTGAACTGTTTTCTGGTTAATTATAATCTCAATTTGACATTGGAGATCCTGTGATGTGACTATTGCAGAATCCCACATTGCGATATCGATGCTAAAACAATATATTGTACAGCCCTACTTTCAAATATATGAATTGTTATTTTAAATGGCTTCATAATGATCACATTCATTGTTTTATGATGGATGTTGGTTGCTGCCATGTTAATATGCAGATGTGCTGCAGTGGAGGAATCGGAGCTGCTGGATTTACATTATGTAAATTCATTAAATTGTCCCAAAGTACATGAAAGTAGTTGTTTAACTGGGAGGAGAATAGAGTAAACATTCTAGTTTCCTAAACAACAGTGCGAATCTGATGTGAATAACACGTCATCAGATTGTGTGAAATGATTATCATTGCTGTCTTCATAGAAATCAGCATATATTTTACTAACTACAAATAATTTTTTTTGGTCTCTGACAAGAAATCTAGTCTTTCTCTGGTTCACCACAAGGCGTTGTAGTAAAGCAGATTTGAAGTTAGCTGCTGGTCACGCGATGTACTGAACGCTCTATTCGTATGTGCCACAGGGACCAGCCTAGACTGATCACACCAGTGTGATGGTACTCATCAAAGAGTTGCCAACTGGAGCTGATGGAACCACCTTTGGCAAGGGGTGTGGCCTGAAATACCACCACAAATAAAGGTGTTGCGATTTATTTAAACCAAACTGAAAAAAATCATGCTACGCCCCCCACAGTACAAACCACGATACACTCATAGCAAACAGAGGTACCACCCTCCACCACCACAGAACATTGAGGCTGGACAGAGCAAATATTTTCACTGAAATGAAACGCACATCTGTGCATTGGTCATATCAGCTGGGCTTGATAAAGGATACAGAACGATCCAAATAACACGATCAGGGAGAGAAAATGTGCATTCACATCCTCATTTTAGAACGTCTGCATTTTAAAAGTGAAACCGTTCTGCTAGTTTTCCAAAGTTTTTGTTTTTGAGAACCAAAAAATCCAAAAATCATACAAAAATATATATTTCATTCAAACAGATGAGATTAAGCTCTAAATCAAAGAAACCTTAATTGGATTGAAATAAATGTATGAATATTTTTATTGCAATAAACGTGTATGTAAACACCTTTAGCATATTGGTACCAGTCTGACCATATCACACGTGTTTGAACAGCATCCATGCATGTTCGCACAACATGAATAAACTTTGTGACACTATGCTTTAACAGAACTCTGGTCCATATCATTACCCAGAGATTGCAGAAAGAAAGCAATACAGAGAAGGCAGTACAAGGACATTGCAGTGTTGATCACATCTAAAATGTTCTGCATCTCTGACTATGATTGAATTACCTCAGAAAACATGCTGTATCTGCTAAGAACTACAATTATTAAAGCAAGCTCTGCTGCTGTTAGGCTGCTTTTATATTTCAACACCATAAACAGTTTAACCACTCAACTCTGTCACAAACTACACCTCCTCGCTAATGATACCTGCATAACAACTGACGTAAAATAAAGGGCCGGACGTCATACAGCGGTTACCTGGACTAATATCAGCTGGGGACATTCCAAGAGCCCATAGCTTATTAGTTGGATAGAAAAATAAACTCTAGAGAGGAGCATTTCATTAAATAATTCCACTTTATAAAACCATATAGTCATTTCAGCTGTTATGGAAGTCCGTGTTTAAGTTGTTATATTTCAAAGTAAATTATTAATTTTACAACATTAGCTCAGATTTTTTTTATTGAATTATAGTTATTGTATACCAGAGTTACACACACACATATGCGCGCGCACACACACACACACACACACACATATACACACACATGCATGCTATGATACAAAAAAGTATCATATAACATCAATAATGTTATGTAACATAAACACCCCACCCCCTCTCCCTGCCATTAGTAGTGTTTTGGTTCATCTCATAGTTCATTGAGTTGATTCATGGCTCTTCATGAACTGGTTATAATAGGATTGTTTGGGTAGGAAATGAATGGGGGGGGTGCTTTTTGAATCAAGAGGGCGGTCAGCGTTCTGCTCTATTGTCCCACTCATCATGAAAAACTTTTTAAAGGGCCAAGTTTTTTTTTTTTTAAGACAAAAAGAAAAAGACATTTCTATTGCTATCCATTTCTTAAATGGAGCAGAATTGATCATAAAAGCAGACATGATTTAACCTGTAACTCCACTGAACGCTCAGACATTCAGAAGCAGAGCCTCATTTGTTTGGTTGATGGAATATGTTTTACAACTCTTTTACAATGGATTTCAAGACTAGACCTGTTTAAAGGAAATTAAAGAACCTTAAAGTGACAATGAAAGGAAGGAATACCTCCTTTTATTCAAACATGAAGCAACTTGATTTTAATTATGATGCTACACTTTTTGGAAGCATGATAAGCTCTTTCAATATTATTCTGTTTTCTGAATGGCCGTAATGTAGTATGACAGGCGTCTGGAGCTGCTCCTGAAGCTGGAGTTCACAGATCGGGCAACTCTCTGTAATTTCCTGTCCATCTTACTGCAATTGGCTCTGATCCTGCACAAACTACCAAGAGATGAAGAGGAGACCGTTTTCCAAAACTAACCTTAAAACATGACCGCACCTGCGCACTCAAACACTTTGTTTGGAAGTTTATGAAATTATGAATTGGAAGCGTGCAGAGGTTTCCATGCGAGTTTCAAGCACATGTTCTCAGTTCCAGTTATAAAAAGTTCACATGGCGAACAAGTATTTTAGCACCAGGGCCATGCACAGACCTTTTTAGGGGCTTGTGCTGAATCTGAAAAAAGTGACCTGATTCTGTAAGGTTTTCTTTTCAATTAGTATTAGTAGTAACTGTTTTGAAGACGAGTGGATAATATAGATTACTAGATGCAAATGCACTAATAATAAACAGTGTAAAGTTGAATCATGTTTCCCAGTGATGGGTTGCAGCTGGAAGGGCATCCGCTGTGTAAAAACATATGCTGGATAAGTTGGCGCTTCATTCCGCTGTGGCGACCCCAGATTAATAAAGGGACTAAGCCGAAAAGAAAATTAATGAATGAATGAAGTTGAATCATTCAATGACTATAGGTAATAGGGCTGCAAAATATATCGAAAAATATATCGCAATAATAATGTATACAATATATGTATCTCAGATGTAATATGTAATATGATGAACTATTGTTAATATCATAGTAAATTAAGTGTATCAGCAGAGAGCCATCATAAATTAAATTTCTTTGAGTTCTATTTTAGCTGACGAGGATCACTTTGTCGCTTTGTGTCAAACCCAAATGCAGTTATAGGTGAGTTTTTGACCAGCGAATGTGCAATTTATCCCTCATTCAAATGGAGGCATCACATTATGTCTTCATAAACCGGTTATAGTGTTAGTTGTAGCTGTATGGGGACTCTTTGTTTTAGTTTTAACTAAATAAAAAATCTTATTTTATAAGATGAATTGCTTCTGTATGCACAAGCTGATCAAGTATAGTAGGCTATAATTGGATTTAACTAACAACGTAGTTGGCAAATGCATTCTCTGTTGGCTGCGGGTCCACTCTTAGACCTCAAATACGAAAAATATTAGCCTTTATAGACATTGTTTGTTTTTTTTTTTACTTTAAAGACATTGCTGTACATCAAACAACAAAATACTGATTTTTCTCTTGAGAGATGTTGAAATGCTCTGCTGTGAAATGTAAGTTCTCGATGTCGTCAGTCAAGACAGTTGGTGGAGTTATGACGTTTGACGGACACATCTCTTTTTAATACATTTCACTGGTTAAATATATTTGTAAAACAGACAGACAGACAGACAGACACAAAGGGTGACTAATAGCATTGATATTGTGAAAAATATTTTAAAAAAATAGGCGGGAAAAAGAAAAACACCTCCAAAAAGGCATGTGCACTGCCCAGGTTGAGCCTTAGCTGTGCACGTGCCTAATTCGTACCTTAACATCTTTTATATATCTTCATTATATCCTGTAAGAGAGAGAAAAAAAAAAGATATGAAAGCTGTAATATATACTCTATCACCCTCTTGTCAACAAGCACCTTTTTGTTTGGCAAGCTTTGGATTGCATATGGAGAAACTGTTTAAGGAAGCGGAAGTTTCAGTCTCTCTTTTTCTGGTCTCTGTAGATCGCTCAGAAGTACGACCTGCAGAAGGAAGAGGAGCTGAGGTACTGGATTGAGGATGTAACTGGAATGCCAATCGGAGAAAACTTCCAGATGGGATTGAAGGATGGCGTCATACTGTGCGAGTGAGTTTATGAGCGTGATGTGCTTTTCAGTTTGATTGGGAACTCAAAACAGTGAAGCCCAGGTCGTTTGTTTGGCTCCAAATAATGACTCTCAGCTAACCTGTAACCTTTTGTCTTGTTTATTTTAACCCGACAATGTGGCAGATTATGGGGTGATTTAATAATATTCAGCCGTAAGACCTAAAAAACCTACAACATTTGCCAAGCTCAAACCATGTGTTGCTTAAATTGTAACCACCAGTCCAGTATCCATGTCAACTTTTGTTGGCTCTTGCCTTTTCCAGAAAGTTCCTTCATTGCCTTTTAGTGAGACGAAACATTGGGTTATTCATTAAATAAAAAATAAAAAAGAATTAAAAATGTATTTTGACTGGTAATGTTTTGAAAGGGTACAAGCCTACCATGGCTGCATGCTTTGTTTTTTTTGTTTTTTAAATGGTAAACCATAATCTTTACAATCGAACTTCTATTTTGAAATTTGTGTTTAAAATCAAATTTTTCCTGTCATGGCAGAGCTAAATTTTTAGCATTATTTTTGTAGACTTCAGGGACTCATGAGTCTTTGGAAATCATTTTAATATGCTGAGTTGGTGCGCAAGTAATGTATTTTGTTGAAGAAAAAATCCAGTTGTATAGTTTTGTGAAAATATATTTGAAGGATTCTTAAAATAAAGAACATTTAATTGAAATGGAAGTAAATTTAGTGCAATTATGGTGAAAAGTTGTATTAATTTCTTTCAATAATTTTAAAATTTTCTGTAAATGTGTGCTATAAAACCAAACCAAAAGGATTTTCCCCTAAATGTAATATTTATCTGTCTAATAGACTGATTAATAAACTTCAACCAGGATCCATTAAGAAAATCAACCATTCCAAGTTAAACTGGCACAAGGTAAGGAACACAAGATTTATGTGTAATATACTTTTTGTGAATTGCTCATAGAATTTTCCTCAAGTTTTTTTTTTTTTTTTCTTCATGTAAAACATGATAGCAAAGCCACTTTTCTTATTGTTTTCACTGAAGCTTGAGAACCTGGGCAACTTCATCAAAGCCATTCTTGCTTATGGGCTGAAGCCTAATGACATTTTTGAGGCAAATGATCTGTTCGAGAATGGAAACCTGACTCAAGTCCAGACCACACTTCTTGCCTTGGCCAGCATGGTGAGCTTTGTTCAAAGCATCTCAGATGGAGATGATGAGAGAAGGTTTTATACTTTGACAACAGTTTAAATTTGCTGGTATAATGCCACTCTTTCATTCAAAGGCAAAAACCAAAGGTTTGAACACAAAAGTTGACATCGGTGTAAAGTATGCAGACAAGCAGACTCGCAGCTTTGATGATGAGAAAATGAAGGCAGGTCAATGTGTGATTGGACTGCAGGTGAGGAACTCTTGAGTTCACATGGGGCATTTTTTTTGTATTTGCAAAAATATCTTAAGTGGGATTGTCACCGTCATGTTTTGTGTTTTCTTACATATCCTTCTTTTCCCTATGCCTAGATGGGGACGAATAAATGCGCTAGTCAGGCTGGGATGACCGCTTATGGCACTAGGAGACATTTGTATGACCCAAAGACTCAAGCAGACAAACCTTTTGACCAAACTACAATCAGCCTGCAGATGGGAACTAATAAAGGAGCAAGCCAGGTGAGTGTGAAGCTTTGAAGTGTTAGTTTATGTAAAAAAAAAAAAATTATGTCATTAAGTTTAAGTTTATGTCATTATTTGCATCTCATGTCACTTAGGGTTTTTAAAAGTATTGAAATCGGTACAGAAATTTAAAAAATGTCCATTTCCCACTAAGATATTAGCGCTGTCAATTATGTTCTTAAACACCACTGATACACGGTAACTGGAGCATTTCAAAGCAGCGTCGATCCATCAGTTGATTGCTTATTTAAGCCAAAGTCACTTTAAGGCAAGCCATTTCACTCGGCGGCCATCTTTGAAACGCCTCTCAGGCAGTATGCTCAGGCATTCTGTTTGAATGGGGAAACATAAAATTCTCCAAAATTGCTTGCTAAGCTAACGATAAAATTTCACATCAGGAATCGCAAATAACAAACAACAAGTGTTTCTAAATGTTTGAATCACACAATCTTCAGAAACTCACGTCTGGTCTGAGCCCTTCCTCCGGAGAATTGTCATTTTATAGTTATCCCTGATTGGCTCCTGTACTAGAAGGTGGGGCATCATTTGCCATGTTGACCGTTACACTTTTCCCCACTTAAAACATTGAGTGATGCATCTTGTGTATTCTATAGTCTTTGTTTCAGCTCATAGACAGATCAGCTGATTGACGAAGATTTAAAAATTTCCACTGTGTGTTTGCACTTGGTTAACAGTGGTGAAGAGTAGTCAACTGATAACCTTCGTGGCTAATCACAGTCATATCTGTTTATCACGTGAACACAATGGCCAATCAATGTTGTTTAAGAACCCGTTCAAATGTTAGCGGGTAATGTACATTTTTAAAATTCTGGCACAGAAATCAATACTTTTGACAACAATAATGTCATTCCAAAAATGTATAAGACTTTGGTTTATTTTTGAGACACAAGTTATGATGTTTAATGAAATCATAGTTTCTGTTCCTACATCAAATCTCAAACCAAAAAAATCACAAAAGCCCTATTTGGACTGCAGTTGTTTGTGGGGGTGTCTGTAAAAGAAAAATCTAGAGTTCCTCACCGACTTAAACACATGCTTTGGGGTTGAAGGTAAATCAGCAGCCGACGTCTAAAGGCTGCTTGATACTTCTGCGTCAAGCACACACCTCTCGAAAAATGTAACTTCACGTCGCATTGACGCATACCGCAAGCTCTGTGATTGGTCTGCTTGGTAGCTGTGACAAGTGTGGGTGGTGCTGAGAGCTGCGAGCCCGATGGAGCGAGTGTTTACAAGTGTCAAGTCCCGTTAAGGAGCTCCAGATGGAAACTATTGTTTTGTGTTAACTTTATGATTATAGTTGTTGCACGTCCGCCTGTTCCTAACTCTGAATAAGCAAATTTTAGCTACTTGTACATGTAAGGTAGCGTTCAGAAAAAAAACAGAACACCTGCGAAGAAACTCGACACAGAGAAACATTTAAAACCTACTGCCAGCTAGCGTTTCGGTAGAGTTATTGCAGAGCAACACAAACAGCGTGCAGAAGTATAAATGCACGGGTACACGCAAGGCAGGCGCCGTGGGTCACTGCAATAGCTCGAAGCACAAGTGTAAACCAGCCTTACGTTTTTAATCCTAGGTACGCTGAACTATTTGTCTCATATGATCATTCACATGCATAGTCAGATGCTTCTTTTTATATGGGATCCTCAAATATGACCCATGAGGTCCACTTCTTTTTTCTTGTTTTTCTTTCTTTCTTTTTTTACTGGGTTTTATTTTAACCCTGATCAGACTCGTGATCAAAATCCAGATTCACACGGGGATCTGGATTTTACAAATGCATATTGAACGATATGCATTTATATACATGCATATCTAAATAAAACGAATAAAACTGAAACTGATGGGCGCAATGGATGATTTTGTCATTAACAGTGAAAATTATTTAATATGGGCTACTCTGAAACTGAATATTTCACTATAATTTTTTTATTTAACAAACCAGTTTGTGTTTTGACGCTGAAGCGTATAAGGGCCCCTTGTTTTGAACTTCACCTCAAATGTTATTTGTTGTTCTTTATTTTGTTGATAACTGACCAAGAAAAAAATACATAAAAATTTAAAATACAAAATATACCGAATGAAATGCGTTCCAAAAAATATATATGAACAATGAAACACAACTGTGCGAATGGATGAGTTGCTTCGCTCCATGGAATATAAGGATTTGATGATCCACTGTAATTGTTTTATCATAAACCATATATTTGCTGCATGTTTAATATTATATAACATTATTTTAATATTAATATCTTACTATTAAAAAGGAAACAAGCTGGACCACAACAGATCCTATCAATGTCATAACGAAGGCTCAAGTAATGTAGCGTAGTTTACAGCAAGCATCACATTTTTAGTGAGATTGTGTGGTCTGTCATATACAATAGGCCCATAGGTCTGTTATTTTTTTACTAAAGAGGATATATTATTTTAGTATGATACGCAGATATAGAAAAAAAAAGGCGCAGGATCGGATCTGTATACTCTGAAATTCTGGTATTGGGATCGGATCGGTTCCAAAAAAATGGTATCGCTGCATCCCTATTAAGTATTCTAGCATGTGTGAACACAATCCAGTGGGGAAAGAGAGAATGAACGAACATTGTTTTGACTCTGTCAGTCAAACTAAGTGTGAAGCACTCTTCATTTACTGTCTATTCACCTTTTCTTCTCTCTCAGGCTGGCATGTCAGCCCCCGGCACCAGAAGAGACATTTTCGACCAGAAAGTGGCTGTTCAGCCTGTGGACAACTCCACCATCTCTCTGCAGATGGGCACCAACAAAGTGGCCTCTCAGAAGGGCATGAGCGTGTACGGGCTGGGCAGACAGGTGTACGACCCTAAATACTGCTCCTCGTCCACCGAGCCCACCATCCACAGCAATGGCAGTCAGGGCACCGGCCCCAACGGCTCCGAGATCAGTGACAGCGACTACCAGGCTGAATACCACGGCGAATATCAGGATGAGTACCAGGCAGACTACCATGACCAATACAGAGCCCACTATGACCATGGCATTGACTATTAAACTGCAAGCTCGTGGCGCAGATTAATATTTTTGGGATCCTAGCTTCAACACCCGTCCCCCCCATCCTCACTGGCCTTTTTTTTTTTTTTTTTGTAATGACAAGAAACGGATGTTAAGAGGAGATGTTTATTTTAATTTTTTATATATACGATTCCTCTTGATTATACAGCATTTTATTAGATAGATGGATGATTAGATTTTAGTTTTGGCTTAAAATATCGAAATTGATTAGGAGAATGTGAGTATTCGTCAAATGTCATTCATGATATTTTAAAAATGATTTGTAAAAATGATTTGGGCACCAGGTTCTGGCTTGGTTTAGAATGGGGATTTTTAATGAATACATGGAGATTTCGTCCAGTTCCCAGACTGCAGTACAAAAAAGACATCCAGAAATATTCATAAATTCTCAGGCCAATTTAAGCATTGTGGCTATTTATTATTATTTTTTGAATTTTTTTTGAAATTTTTTTTTATTTTAATTTTTTTATTAAAACCAGATTTTTTATTTTTTTTATTTTTAAATTTTTTTTTACTTCCAAGTCTTTTTGACCAAACAAAACAATGCTAAATTGTGCTATAGGCCCATGTATACGTGTAGAGCAACTCATATGTGTCCCCAGTCATTCCATTTGTGTTGTATTTATTGCCGGAAAAACTTGTTGTTGTTTTTTTTTAATAAAGTTTTACATTTGCAGTCTTGTCTGTTGTCATTCTGGTGTAATGAAAAAGCTTTTCAGATTCATCAGCTGGTTTTGTCGTGTTTTCTATTGTTGTTGTCTTTATTTGTAATTAGAAGAATTAGCATTTTTTTGGTAAACGTGTGCCATGGAATCATAACTTATCTGGTCCTATTTTTGGGAAATGCGATTCAATAAATTGCATTTGAAACTTGTTAAAGATTTTGTCACTTGCTGTCGAAATGGAGGAATGGAAAATTATTTCATGGCGTGCTTCAGACTTCTCCCTTAATGAAACATGAATGAAAGCATTCAGTGAAAAAGAGTGTTTCTATGATCAGAGCAGTATGTTTACCAGAGTGAAGCGTCTTCAAATGCTTTTAGTTATTCATGTTTAAGTTGCTAATGCTTGTCCAATCCTTGGTTTTATTGGATGGTTGGTCCGAAATATCCTGGTCCCAAACAGTGGATATACTGCTAGTGCATTTTATTTCTTCTTCGCAAGGATTTCACTTTGACTTTACAGCATTAAGCAAAGCTAGCAGGCATAACCTATATGTATCAGATCAGTTTATGGTTTCAAGTATTCCTCAAAACTGATGCCAGATTCTTTTGTGGTTTTGTTAGTTTCTTGTACTAGTATCAGAATGTGAAAAACCCTCGATTAAAAATTCACATCATGTTGTTCATTGTCAAAAATGGTTGTACTGGAAATAAATGGAGAAACTAATTGCAGTAGCAAAAAAATATTTATGCCTGCGCCAAAACAAATTTTACAGAGTTTCCCTTTTCCTTTCTTGTCTTTGAGTCACCATTTTACATGTTTTGGAAAGTAGAATGCTGGTTTTTGCCATTTTCATAAACTTAAATGTAATAATTTCATATCCCCCCCCCTTTCAACAATCTCCCAAGTGTATTTTTAAAGAAAAGACTTGACTTAAATATGTCCATTTAAGATTTACAGTTTAACTTGGTCACTTTAATGCTCAAAGAGTGGCTTACATGTTATAAATATATAATTAGTACTACAGAGGTGTGTGTGTGTGTGCGCGCACGCGCGCGCGTGCGTACTATTATTAATATTTTTATTATTTGTCATTTAATTATTTTTTAACTATTTTTTTTAATATATTGTTTAATTTATTATTATTATGCAGTATTATATAATTTATTTTATATGTATAATTCTTTTATAAAAAAATTTTTGTGTGTGTGTGTGATCTTCATTTGCCCAGAGGGAAAATCTTCTTACATATCCATTCCGTAAATGACGAGTCCTTGTGTTTGGACGGGCGAGTATGATGAAGTCTGAATGCTGCCTTGTGTCTGCCTGAAGAGGGAAACACATCCAGCACAGTCTGGCTGATCTCAGAGCAGCCGGGAAGTTTGGAGGACAAGGACTGACTGGTATAAAGAGTTCGTGAGAAAAGCACCGAACCCCCTCCACCTCTTCCCTCAAACACCCTGACGGGGGAATAATCCCTGCTTTGTGTGCCTCTGGAATTTGGCTCTGATAATGCAGTACTCAATTAGACAGTCTGACAGAACAGCACAGGTTTCCCCAGCAACAGTCCCTCTCTATCAAATGATTGTGACTCCATAAGCAGCTTGAAAACTTCTACCTGCTTTGGGAAGCGCTTGAGTGTTACAGAAAGTCGGGGAGTTCTGCAAAAACAATGGGCTCTGTCATTTTTTTATTATACACTCCAATGTTTGAATGTAATTCTTCTATTTAATTTAAGTTCTGACTGGTTTTGGATTGTAACTCAAGTTTGAAAATTCCAAGTATAATTGGTTACTTGACTATTGAGTTGAAACTAATCTTATCTTCAAGATTAGTCTAATCATGTTTAGTACAGTCTACTCCATTTTTGGTTTCCAAGTTTAAACAAATATTATTCTTTACAGTGCTATGCAAAAATTCTTCTGTGGAGTGTATGAAATGGTGGAAAAATGTATCTCTCGCTCTGTTCCTGATGGTAACCAGAACTGTTTGGTTCCAAACATTCTTCAAAATAATATCTTGTGAGTAAATGATGTACTGAAAGTGCCACAGGTTACATGGTTGTAACCAGGTCAATTTAAGTTAAAATCACTGTAAAGTTAATTCAATTAAACTTAAATCAGTGTATCATGCTGATTTGTTTTTGTTACATTTATGCAAAGAGTTTGTATATATAGTTTTAATTTGTTAGCCTTTTTTTAAAGAACTAAAGCACACAACAAAGGTCAAAGGTCATGACTTATTGAATGAGGCTAAATAATACGTTACATGCATAAAGTAACAAGAGAGATTTTTATAATGCAAGATGACAAAACTGGACCTTAATTCATACAAGATTGTGAAATTTGAGAAGCTCAAACCTAAACATAACCATGATTGTAATGGGATAAACTAGTGCAGTCAAACGATTAATCACATGCAAAATTAAAGTTTGTTTTTATATAAATATGTACTTTGCATATTTAGTATGTATATAAACTTGTTTGAGAATTGTTGTGTATTTATATATATAAAATGTTCATCTAATACAAATGTGTAAACATTAGTGCTGGGCAAAGATTAACCAAGATTAATCGCATCCAAAATAAAAGTTTTTTTTGACAATATGTGCGTGTATTATATATATTTATTATGTATATGTGGCACACAGACATACATAGAAACAAAACTATACAAAAAAAAATTTGTTACATAGATGTTTGAATTTAGGGTGACACGGTGGCGCAGTGGGTAGCACAATCACCTCACAGCGAGAAGGTCGCTGGTTCGAGCCTCGGCTGGGTCAGTTGGCATTTCTGTGTGGAGTTTGCATGTTCTCCCCATGTTCACGTGTGTTTCCTCCAGGTGCTCTGGTTTCCCCCACAAATCCAAAGACATGCGGTATAGGTGAATTGGGTAAGCTAAATTGTCCGTAGTGTATGTGTGTGAATGAGTGTGTATGGATGTTTCCCAGTGATGGGTTGCGGCTGGAAGGGTAAGTTGGATAAGTTGGCGGTTCATTCCGCTGTGGTGACCCCAGATTAATAAGGGACTAAGCTGAAAAGAAAATGAATGAATGTTTGAATTTATATATAATTTGAATACTATACATATATATTTTATATCTAAATATAAATGAACTTTTTGTCAAATATATGCATCGGTGTGTATATTTTTATATACATAATAAATTTACACAGTACACACACTTACATTGTCAAAACAAACATTTATTTTTGATGCGATTAATCACAATACATTTTTGCCCAGCACTAATTAGCATGTTTTGTTGTGTATGTTATTGTATTTTATATATGCTTGCATTTACATATGCATAGTAAATATATACAGTACATACATATAAGTAAATACAAACCTTTTTCAGATGTGATTAATCATTTGACAGCACTAGAAAAAAAACTATGGAAGTCGTACCTTTTTTGCTATTTGACATTTTTCACCATCTTCTTTGAAATATTAAAGGTGCAATATGTAGGTTTGACACCCAGTGGTTGAACTAGGTATTGCACTCCTGGATTAAAACAAACGCAAGAGCAGGTTGCCAGAGGACAGGAGCGAGTGATTTAAACTGTGTTCTAAATAATGCTAACAATGTGAGTTTGAATGCCATGTTACATGACATTTATTGCCATATACTGAAAGCAGCAGCAGATAGTTCACCTCAGATCTTGAAAATAAAACAAACCGTTTGAAATTGAACTTTAGCCTACAACTAAACACATATCAGTGATTCAGCATGTACATTTAATAATGTTAAAGAGGGTTAATATGTATTAAATAGATTATAAACCTTACCATTTTGTAAGTGAGTGCATATTCTGTGCTTCTGAATGGCTGTATTTAAATTTCTGTTGTGTTTTGTCTGGTGCAAACAGCCATCATCACTGCTCATCACTGTGTACAATGTAACCTGCTCACCTGATGTTTACGTTCATAATATTTATATCATTTGCTAATTAATAACCTCATGTGGAACTGAATCTGTCTCATTTCAGAGTCTGCTACTGTCCACCAGAGGTTGCATTTCGGTCACGGACACATGCTTTGGGAGCCTTTCTGAATGAATGAATGAATGGAATAGGTTTTCCACCAAGGCAACCCGGTGTGCTGAAATATAATTGGCTAAACTGACATTGGGCAGGTTAAAATGACCAAAACAAAGACAGTGTTCCTGCACGGAAAACACATTTTCAAAGCAGAATATCTGACTTCAGCATTGTTTTTCAGATAAACAAGTATGTTCACTTGGCATGTTTCTTAAATATCTGCAAACATATTATGGTATTTTTATGCTTTAGAAGAGTCAAAAACTTACATACAGCACCTTTAAAAGCATGGTATTTCGAGTTTATATGAAATCCACTTGTAACCACGTGTCTTCAGTTTAACAACCTGACTATATGTGAAACTGCAACAAACAAGCTGTGCTAAGATTTCATATGAACATTAAGAAGTTCAGAAATAATGTAAGATGACTCTGCAGGCATCTGCTGAACACATCAACAAAACCCGATAGATAATTTTTTACATTGTATGGAAAAGCATTTAGCAGAAGACGCACATTTTTAAAAATGTCTTCAGGGAGTTTTACATTAATGCTTCATTTTACCCCGCTGAAAAAACCCCGGCTTAAACCAGCCTCCAAAGGCTGGTTGACCAGCTAAAACCCTTTAAAACCAGGCTGGTTGACCAGCTAAAACCAGCCAACTAGCCTAGGCTGGTTTAAGCTATTTTTATATATTTTTTTTAGCAAGGTTAAGGCATTTTAAAGCAGATAAATGGAGGAATGGTATCAAAGAAAAACATCTCATGCACACCAAACGTCTGTCTCAAAGAAAACAGTATCCTTTTTCTCCACAAAACCACAAGATCAGTCTGTGAAAACACTGAGGTAACTTTAGACTTCAAATATTTTAATTCTGCTGCTGCTCTTCGGTTACAAACACTGAAATGTGCGCTGCCGTGATCTCTGGGCCTTTCGAGGAGTTTAATTCGGGTTTTACACACTGTGTGAATACATCACAGCAGGCTTGGCTTCAAGTAAATGAGGCGGCACTTTTTTTCTTTTTTTGATGAATACTTTCCACTCATGGCTTAAAGAGGGTTTTTCTCAGCGTTCAGCTGGACTCCGCAGCTGCACAGGGACTGGAGCTGGAAAATCTTCGTCACACACATCTTTCTCTGTGTCCCCTCGCAGATACGACTGAAGTTGAGGATTTTAGCTTTATGAATCATAATATAAGATATAGGATTTCTGCGAGTGCAGGGGATCATTTGCTGTTTGCTTAAAAATATAATATTTCATTTTACAACCGTTTGGCTCATCCGGTCAAATGTTAGCTGTGGGAACAGTACACCGGACATGATGCCTAAAGTTTATTCTTTGTTTTGTACTCTTGTATACAACATCTCTGTGTGGTCCTTTTTTCTAAATACTAGTCTCTGCACCATAGTGACACTAAATGGAAGTGGAAAAAATGGTTTATAAAGCGTATTATTCACCCAAAACTTTAAAGGGACCATACAATGCATTGATTCACATGTTAAGTTGTTCTCTGATATATTAAAGGAAGGTATATGTGGCTTATAAAGATTCAAATTCTATTTTCAACCATATGAATTGGCCCTATTGTGAAATACACAATCATCTATAATCTTTTCAACTGAAGTGGTAGTGAGGTTTATTTTAACTATACGAATGAGTGAGATCTGTGTGCCACCAGTCACCTAGTTTGTTCTTGTGTTGAGTTTGGATGAAATATAAGCTAAATTAAAATTATACTTGACAAAAATTGGCAGACAGAGATATACTTAGAGTTGTATTTTGTGGTTTTAATCTATATGAAAGCATAGGCAGGAATTAACATCAGCCTCCACATAAACAGATGAGTTATTATGATACATTGCATAACCGTCCATTACTTAGCAGTTTGCGTATGTTTGTTGCCTCATTACAAACATACATGACAAATTTCACAATATACACGCTAAACTAGCAAAATATGCATTTAAACAGAGTTTATGCCTCTTCGGATGGCGCTGAATAAATTTATAATCCTTATATTTTACATTTTGCATTCTGATGTGCTGTAAAGAGATGCAACGCTTCACAGAACTGCTTAGAGTTCACTCCATTCTTGCGCTACTTTTTCAATGTTTTTCCATGTAAACACGCACCTGACGGATGTACACTTGCATCTCACATGTTTTGAAGTGCCACGCATGTGAGTGCTGCGTTTTTTAGATGCTATATCAAAGTAAAAGAACCTCAGCTTTTATAAGCGCCGCTCATCACTGTCAGTTCCAAAGCAGTAGACCAAGAAGAACTCTGAGGCCAGGCAAGCATTGCAAGTTTTAGTTTACAGGCACTCAGTGTCTGTGTCCACGTGTTCTACGCTGTGCTTTTCCTGAGCCTTCTCTCTCGTGTTTTTAGATACAAAAATGTGTTCAATGTGAATGAGCCCTTACTTTTCCCGGTGTCATTTTAAAAGTCCCACATACAAATCAAGTATAATACAAGACAAACTTAAAAATAATGGAAAAATGATCATTGTTGTAATGACACTAAGAAAGTTTTGACCAATCAAACGCTGCCTGTGGCATGCATATAAATGAGCCTGTGTGGATAGTCAGTGTTTTGTTGTGATTGGCCTTTTTTCCTTTATTTACTTTCACTGGAATTACATGAGAACAAGGAAACAATGGTGTTTAAGGCTTACTGTATGACATGTCCATGTACTGGACTCTTATTATTCAGCTATGGTATATCCTGATTTTCATTATATGGCACCTTTAATCCTGTATTTCTTTTTTTTTTTTTTTAAATCACCATCCACTTGTTACAAACCTGTATGACCCTGAACATGCTATTATATCTTAAATTTATGCTGGTAAGCAAATGGTTGATGGTATTCACTGACTTAGTGTTTTATTCCCTATTATTGAGCTAACTGGTTACCATTAGCTGTTTAGTTCTCAACATGTAAAAAAAATGTTTGAATTGAAAGATAGAGTGAGTAATATTTGGAGCACATGCAGACTTACTCTGTGTAAAATATAAAAGTTCACCTTGTGTGAATGAGTTCTTTTAACAATGTTCAAAAGTGTCATTTGTTCATTTGTTAAATATTTTAAATGCACATTTTTGGGTGCTGTTTATATTTGTAATTCAAACTTAACCACATTTCTACCACTCATATATATTACCAAACTGCTTAATGCACGTTTCATTCTTTCTTTTGAGTACCAGGGTAACATATAAACATCTTCAGGATGTCATTTATTATTAGCTTTAACTGTGGTGATGGGAATCTGCAGAGACACCTGCTGACTAGTGGCAGATTTACACCCTCTGTAGTTTTTAGTTCTGAATCTGAATCTCATGCTACAGGCAAATACTGAAAACTCAGGACCACTGCATTTCACCGAAAACTAAATAGTCCATCATTTGCTCACCCTAGTGTTCCAGTATCATATGTTCTCCAATCATACTTCTCCTTAAAATCTCTCTATATATTTAATGTTATCTATAGCGTACTCAAAATCTCAAATCTTTTGTATGGAGTCTGTATGGACTATATGGACAGTGCAAGCAGGGGATTGATTTTTCGATTAAGTGACAGATCTTTTTTATTAGATTTTTTTTAACATTTATTTCTTTATTGTATTCAGGAAAAGAAAAGATCAATTGAACAACATCGGTGTAAATACATGATGACTTCGCTTTAATTTTTAGGCAAACTCCCTCTTTAGAAGAAAACTGTTATTTAAACCAACAATATATTTCAAGATCTGAGATTTCCATTATTAAACATTATTAAAACGACCTTTACATTTGCATTACATCAGGTACATTTACAGTACAGCCAGAAGGTGGCACTCAAATAGCAAGATAGAAAAAGGTGCGATAAAAGATTTATACTTAAGTGAAAGAGACAGGCACGCTTTACTCACAGGAAGATTTACAGTTGGTCAGGGAAGCTAAAAGCCACTAATAACATTGAACTTATCAGCAAAGCCAACATGAAACTGCTGATAACTGTGAGAAGAATCAGTCACGAACATTCCAGCCAAAACGCCGTTTCATCACTTCAGAATGAGAAAACACAGTGAACACATCTGCCGAGCACAATACCAGCACTGTTCAGACTCAAACAGAACATGCGGATCATGTGTTTCAGGGTCTCGAAAGCTTGCTTTGAAAGAATTTTTTGGTTAAAAAAGAAAAAGTAAATGCTAAAAGTGTTTTATAGATACTATAGGCTATATAATGGGCCTCACGGTGGCGCAGTGGGTAGCACGATCGCCTCACTGCAAGAAGGTCACTGGTTCGAGCCTCGGCTGGGTCAGTTAGCAATTCTGTGTGGAGTTTGCATGTTCTCCCCGTGTTCGCGTGGGTTTCCTCCGGGTGCTCCAGTTTCCCCCACAAATCCAAAGACATGCGGTACAGGTGAATTGTCCGTAGTGTATGAGTGTGAATGAGTATGTGTGGATGTTTCCCAGTGATGGGTTGCAGTTGGAAGGGCATCCGCTGCGTAAAAACATATGCTGGATAAGTTGGCGGTTCATTCTGCTTTAATTAATAAAGGGACTAAGCCGAAATGAAAATGAATGAATGAATGAATAGGCTATTTATTATATTTCCAACACTGTAGTACTAATTATAGTGAGCTAAAATACTGTAATAAATACTGTACTTTGCTTTTTACTACAGCAAACTGTGGTATTTAGTATAATATACTTTCTAGTTGTAGAAATCTTTATTTATATTACATTACTGTAGTTGTTGTATTACCACAGAAGCTCAATTACCACAAGAGACATCAAAAAGACTTCCCTAGAACGTTTCAAACACACTATTTGCTATAAGTTACTGTAGTATTTTTGATGTGGGAATCTAGCTTAGACTGCTCAAACACTGATAACAGCCTTAATTCAACCTTAAATTGCACATCTGTCCTCATTAACTTCTTTCTTCCATTGAACACAAAATTAAGTATTAAAACCAGGATGTCAAAGTTGAAATTTTTTATGCAATGGAAGTGAATAGAAGCACTTTTTGGAGTCTTATATGAATGCACAGTGCACTATACAGCAATGATATTTTATGCTGATATTATGATAAATGGACTATAATGTACGCATTACAAAAACTAGCAGTGTTGATACGGGTAAATGAATTGTGTGATTCCACACTATTCAAGAATTATTTGATAAAAATATAATGTAACTGTATTTACATTTATTTAGTAATAACTAGCAGTGTTTATATAGGTAAATTAGACAGCTTATTTGATATTATATTTATATTACTATTTATTATAATAGGTATAATAATAAGGGTGATGATACTAATAGTAGTATATAATAGTAGTATTATTTTGTTTATTTGATTATTAATTATAATATCTATTGTCATTATTATTATTTAATATATTAATAATATTAATTCTAGCATATTAATGGGTGACACGGTGGTGCAGTGGGTAGTGCTGTCGCCTCACAGCAAGAAGGTCGCTGGTATGAGCTGGGTCAGTTGGCATTTCTGTGTGAAGTTTGCATGTTCTCCCTGTGTTGGCGTGGGTTTCCTCCGGGTGTTCTGGTTTCCCCCACAGTCCAAAGACATGCGCTATAGGTGAATTGGGTAAGCTAAATTGTCCGTAGTGTATGAGTGTGAATGAGAGTGTATGGGTGTTTCCCAGCAATGGGTTGCAGCTGCTAGGGCATCCGCTGCATAAAACATATGCTGGATAAGTTGGCGGGTCATTCCAATGTGGCGACATAAATGTCCGCTGTGGCGACATAAATGTCTGATAAATAAAGGGACTAAGCCGAAAAGAAAATGAATGAATGAATAGCATATTAATATAATAATGCTCCATAAAGACCCACTGAGCTAGACATTTAACTATAGATGTCTCCTTTTTGTTCCACAGAAGTGCACTAAACAGTCTAAAGTTTATATTTTTATTTAGCTTACTAGTTAATAAAACTGCTGCATCATTGTAATTGGTAATGAGTATTATTTTCCTAAATGATCTGAAATGATTGTTTTACCAGTTGAATGGAAAGAGGAAGTTTTACAAAACTTGATAGCGTCAGCATTTTTAACTTGAGATTCATCAGTCGGGGCTGTAGATCTGCTAACCACCTTCTGTGTGACGTGTGTGAGGTCACAGCTGTAGGGCCATGAGGAACTGACAATGATCAATTAATAAAATGTACTCGTATACATGCAATTATTTTCGAAATAAATTAAATATGCATACAATGCATACAAACTGCACTGCAATGATTTTTATGTACACTGTATAAACAGAGCCATCAAAGGCCATAGAAGCTTTAGACACAGCTGCATCAACACAAGCACACACACACTGCTCAGACACCACACACAGGAATGAGCGAGCACTGAGAGAAAACAGCTTTACATTTTTAAGTCATTTATATCAAGTAACCTAACCTGAAACGTCAAGTTAACATGTAAACCTAAAAATAAAGTTGAAACCTGATGAACTTCAAACAAGTTAAAATAAGTTAAAATGACATAACAAAATATGTTGTCATGAACAAAGGTTTAATTATACAGTTTTTCAGTTTGATATCAAAATAGAAGGTATGGGGCTTGAGTGAGGCCAAAAGTTTTACAGTTCATTTCCAGTCATATGAATTGGCCATAAATTGTTAAAATTAACCAACAGTTTCTGTATTTAATATTTTTCTGTCTATGAATTGCATTATATGAGCTTGATCTCTGCTCTGTTGACTTTTGATGTTAAAAATTCATCTCTGCAGTTTAACAAAGTGACTTTTATTGACATTTTGAAACAATATAAGAAATAATATGTCAGTAGCATAACAGAAAAAGTCTCACTTTAGTCATTTCAGTATGCTGGCTCATCTGAATGCTGAAGATGATTGTTACTACAGTGTTTCAGCAGGAATGAAGAGGAATGTGGAGGTTGTGCTGGGCAGTGTTTATCACTGACTCCCTCCTCATATGAGCTGTTGTATAACCATCCTGAGAACGGTTTAAAGGTTCACAGATGAAACAGAAAAATGCCGTTTTCTCTACCCTTCATGTTCATTTCCTATTAAAAGAGCAGTCCCTGGAGTCAACGGCTCACAGCATTAGTAAAATGGGCAGGATTCCCAGTCTGCAGGGGTGTGATCGATGCACACGAGAGCATGGGAAAATGAGAAAGGGGCTTTCTTAGGACATCTTTGTTTTGTAGATTTCTTTTTACCATTCTGGCCTGGAGAGAGAGTCCCATAGGCCTGTTACACATAGATGAGATATCAATAAATGGAACTTTCCAAATTTCAGTTACAAATCGATGCATTTTTAAGTGGTGAATGAAATCTGCTAAAATGGGAGATTATTAATCAAGGGTGTGTGTGTTGCTGAATGATTATGCCAGTAAATGTTTATAGAGAATGATAACATTTTTAGTTCATTTGCAGCTGGGATTTATAAGGACTTGTTAATGCCCCTGGCAAACAGTTTTACAAGAAACATCTTGTGTTTTCTTGAGTAACTAGGGCTTGTCAGGCTACAGATGAATATTATACTGAGTACATAGCATGGATATATATGTTAACCTTCCATCAATCATCTTATAGTCTTTTACCTATTAACCATCTTTTTTTCTCTCTTAATGTATTTTCAATAAATTTTCATATCTTAATCTATCAATTATTTGATATTTCCATCCTTCATCATCTTTTTAAATCTTTCTGTCCATACATAACAATCTTTAAAACATTTCATTGATATAATTTATCCATTTGTTAATCCCACATGGGAAAAACCTATATAAACATATATGTTTTAATATAGATTTTGATATAGATTTTTAATATATGTGACATATATAAAATTGGCGGTTTTCCTATATTATACGTACATACATGTGTACATATATGTGTACGTGCATACATGTACCTATATAGGTTCATATATGCATGTATATTTCCACTTATCCATTTACCCATTAATCATTTTGTCATTTGTTGTTTATTTCTTCATCCATCAAATTTCAAACTTTCCATTCATCCATCCATCCATCCACCTTTTTAAACTTGCTACCATGGTTCATTCATGCATTCATTCAACATCTTTCAAATATTTAATTCAACCATACATCCAATCATCCACTCATTCATCAATCAATCAATCCATCCATGAAATCATACTGCTCATAATCATAATGCTTGAATCTTTACATTATCTGTAATCCATCAATCTGCTCCGGTTTCCCCCACAAGTCCAAAGACATGCAGTATAGGTGAATTGGGTAAGCTAAATTGTCCATAGTGTATGTGTGTAAATGGGTGTGTATGGATGTTTCCCAGAGATGGGTTGCAGCTGGAAGGGCATCCGCTGCATAAAACATATGCTGGATAAGTTGGCGGTTCATTCCGCTGTGGCGACCCCAGATTAATAAAGGGACTAAGCCAAAATGAAAATGAATGAATGAATGATGCTTGAATCTTTTCATCAATCAGTCTATCTATCTATCTATCTATCTATCTATCTATCTATCTATCTATCT
>CAIGQW010000532.1:7285866-7295979 GCA_903798125.1 Danio choprae
CACACGCACACGCACACGCACACGCACACGCACACGCACACGCACACACACACACACACACACACACACACACATTACTCAGACACTGACAGCTGTGCTTGACTGGCTCCATTCAGTTGTGTGGGAAAATGTTTCAGCACCTTGAGTTTTCAGTTTTGCAATAATTCACGGTTAACGAAATGGGGTCATTTATTTAACAGAATATACAGATTTATTTCTGAATAACATTTTAAGTGAATTATTTATATAAATCACAAAACATTTGAACATTCTTTTTAAAGTTCATAATTAAAAATGTCTATGTATCTGTCTATTTACATATTACTTCAGTCTATTAATAATTAAAAACTATGATTATTTATCATACTTTATTATTTATTTGTCAAATTCTTGTATTTTTTAAATACATTTTTGTTGTTTATTTCTTAAATTTGTTGATTTAAAAAAAATAAATTTAAACATTTTGTAAACTTTTTATATTAGTCATTACATTTGAATGTTTTTAGGAATTTTCCCCAAACCTATAAAGCATATATTATGTAAAGACTACTTTTTTTTCCCCTTAGTGACACTCTTTGTTATCATTTACCTTTTATTATCATTTATACAAACAAAATAGAACTGTTACTTGAGCAGGATTTGAGCAACTCCAGTCAAATATTTTTCCACGACGTTCAACCTGGTACATGTGTCCTTGCAGTTCTTTTTCAAACCCGGTTTCGTAATCCTACACCAACAAAAGCTTTCATTCAACTAAAAGTGAACGATGAACTCTCTTGAATAAAGTCCTTATTTTGATCTTTTCTGTAGAGTACGGACTGGCTGTGATTGGAGGAGCAGTGCTCGCCACCCTGGCTTTTGTTATTGCTGTAATCGTTCTGATTGTGGTGTGCTGTAAACGAGCACAAAGACAAACACCCACCGCCAAGGAAACCATAGTCTGAGCTCAGAGATGGAGGTATGTCTGCTGGTGGAGCGGGGTAGAACGGGACGCACAGCTGGACTGTGAGCGAGACCCAATCCAGTGCTGTACTGCAGCTGACCTGGTTTCTGTGAAACACTAACACTACACGATATATTATACATATCGGCCTGTACTTTATTATTTTTTTATGATTGAACAGAAAAGCGTATTTAATAAATAGACTTATTTATTACATTCGGTAGAAATACAAGGATATTAGCTGCTTTTGTGTTTGTATAAATGGTTTTATAGAGAGAGAGAGAATTTATGAAGTGTATATATATTTTTTAAAATGCAAATCATACTTTTTGCAACTTCACTACATAAGTCAAATAAATTATTAAACCTTTCATCAATGTTTCGTTTTTTTTTTAAGTATCAGCAATATTGGCTACGTAACAACACTTGTAAAAGGAATTGCACAATCAAAAACGAGAAGGAATGTGCATTTTCAGGGCAGCAGTTCTTCTCTTTCTGGTATTTTTGTTCATGAAAGAACCCCTAATGACTATGAAATATTGCTAAGGTTGTGCAACACAATCTGACAATTAAAAACAGAGAGCGACTCACTGGCCAAGACCAACTTAGTCTTGCATTCTCGTCTCAGTAGCTCACCCTTCTGGTTAACAACAGTACAGATGCTAAGTCTTGTCCATACAGTCTGGTCTCTCTGCACGAAATAAACTGAAATGCAAGCAAACAGAATTTGTGCACATGTGAACGTCACAACAGGAACGGTCAAAAGAGGTCATGTGTCCTAACCAGAAAAACCCCCCATCTCAAAACAAGTGTAAATTCAAAATGAGTCACTGTAAAAGTGCCTATATAACACAGTTGTCAACATTAGTAGTAGATCAAAACCTTTTACCAAAGTTGTCCTAAAACTATTTAACAACAGCCTTTCTTGTCTTTTAAAAACATTTTGATCCGTTTAAATGTTGACTGCTGTATAATTTTGCAACTGAAATAATACAAGACAATTTCACAGTCATTTTTTTGGTAAGTTTTGTAATTCGGTAAAATACATCAGTAAGGCACTATTTATATGTTCATACAGTATATAAATATCCAGTCAATTTTCAAACATATTAGACTTCATTATATCTTAACATTAATTTCTCTATACATAAAGACAGCTTATTACACTTAAAGTGATAGTTCACCTCAAAATGAACACCAATAACAATGGATTTAGGTAAACCTATGGTTTAATGAACTGTTAAAGACAAAAAAGAAAGTCTCCTACATTTCGGACGGTCTGAGGGTGAGTGAATTAACATCACATTTTTCATTTTTGGGGGAACTATCTCTTTAAATAATACAGTTTTTATGATTGTACATAGAGCTGGGCAATTAATCAAACAATTAATCATTTTCATGTGCATTTCGTCATTAAATCCGGATTCAAGTAAACACGTGACACATGAATTCATAGTTCACTGACTAACTATGCAAAATCAATGGCAGAGATAATCGTTCAATGATAATGACTCAGCTGCAGCTTCTCAACGAATGATTTTTCACATATAATAACATATTTTTACTCCAAACTCACTTTATAACTTCAGTCGAGTGTCTAAAAGAAATCCTTCTCTTAAATGAATATGTATTCATGTGATTTTTAGTCTTGCTAAAGTGACGAAAGCAGTTAAATGTTTTGTTTATAATGGAACACTGTGCTTTCCTGACAAGATGTGCATGACAAACGCTTAATCACGTTTGTGATATAATTTCGATTAATCGCCCAGCCCTAGTTTTATGGTGTGCTCATTATCGTACCAGTGACATGCAACAATGCTATAAACAAACATTTCCCAGTGACATCCTCCAAATACGAAAAATAAAAATCACTACTTTTATATTACAAAAATGCGTGACTTTTTGTTTTTTGTTTTTTTTAAAAGGGATAACCCAGATTTAAATGTTTTCAGATAATGCAAAACTAACCTCTCCCTGAGAGATATTTATCCACGGTGACAATCCTTTCCCTCAGATGAAGAAAAGCTGTTATCATATAATACAAAGAATTACGTTTTTCTTAAGATTCGGAATGATTTTTGCTCGGTATTTAGGCTTTATTAATTACACAAGCAAATTTCTGCATGAAACCATCCTCGGACATCTTTTCAAATGCAGCTAGTTTTAATTCACAGATGATTTATGCAAAGATTTGCTCATGAATAAGGCCTAACGTCAATACTATGATCCGAACTCCACCGTTTCCTTCGTGATGGGTTTAAACTCGTAGTTTCCTCTTCCGTCCATGTGCAGGTAATACTGTAGAATACAGAAATTAACCGTTTTAAGAGTGTTTTTTGTAATGAATTCAGCAAGCTGGATGATGAAATACAAGAACAAGGTTGTACCTCATGATGCTTCCACAGTGATTTCCTATGGGAGACTGTGAACAATGTGATGCCAACCTAAAAAAGAAAAGAAGAAGAAACAAGATTCTAGAAACATTCCTCAATATTTAAATGCTGATCAAAGTCATCGGTTTTATGCACTGACTATAGTACAGCTTATAGTAACTTCAAAAACAGCACTCAAAGATGGAGCAGTGCGAAAATAAACAGCTCTGGAAGGAATTTGAAAGACCAAAACGAGTATTCTCATTTTTCTTTCTGGATTTACTAGGTATAGGTTTGAGTAATATTTTAATATTTGTTTTATATTCTATAAAAGTCTTAGTACATTACCTCAAAATTATTAATATTGTCATTTAGATCAGTGTTTCTCAACCACGTTCCTGGAGGACCACCAACACTGCATGTTTTGGATGTCTCCTTTGTCTATCACACCCATCTCAGGTCCTTTAGTCTCTGCTAATGAGCTGATGATATGATTCAAGTGTGCTTGGTTAAGGAGACATGGAAAATGTGCAGAGCTGGTGGTCCTCCGGGAACGTGGTTGAGAAACACTAATTTAGAGCATTTAAAAAAAAAAAAAAAAGTCAAAATTATAAGTGTTTTCATTTGTTGTGATTTGAAAATCAGTGTTTTTCCACCAAATATAGATTTTTTTTTACATTAAAACACTGGTATTTGAACACATGCCTGAAAACACATCACCTTTTTTGTTATTTTATGCCAAAAGAAATCTAAATGACAACAAATTTATTTTAAATTAGGAAGAAATATTATAAGACTTTTACAATAACAAAATTTTTTGTTATTTTTACTCAAAGACATTTAAAATCTATTTAAAATAAATTTAAAATCTCGTCAAACGGTCTCTTATTTTTTTTTCTACAGCTGTATATTTATCAGCGAGCATATGCATTTATTTGTGCATTATTTTATATCTGTCATATCCAGGGCCAGACAGAATCGGCGGCCATTTTTTGCTATTTCTGCACAGATTTTTGAACAAAATCTGTGGATTTCTGCAGAATGATTTTGCGAGTATAGTAACTAATGTACTATACATAACTTACTAGACATAACTTAACATGTGAAATAAAAAAACCCCAGTTATTTAACTTTTATTTAAGGTTTACAATGCGAATCCAAACAATTGGTAAATAATTAGTACAAAACAATTAGTACAAAATGTCTCTCATATAATATATCTTCTAAATGATAGAAAATATTTCTATACAAACTGTATTGTAAATAAATCCTATAAACATTTGCATATTAGTCAATAACATTACAGAAAATAAACAAAAACTGAATAAATATATATTTACACAATTACATGAGTAAATAAACAGACTCAATGATAGTCTAATCTGTGTTGCAGATTTACTGCTCCAGCTTTTGTAGCATTTTTTTCAAAGGTTGCTGAGAACGAATCACTACTAAAATTAGGGGTTTTGAAGTATTTGCCTTAAGTTGTTCTTCTCTCAAACTACTTCATGCTGAAAACACCTGACATCTACCTTCCGACAGTGGCTGTAGATGAAGTCCTCCACATCCACGCTCACAGCACTGGTGCACTCGTCCAGAATGGCAAACTGGGGCTTGTGGTAGAACAGACGAGCCATCTGTGCGGTTCAGAAAAAGAGAAGACCCTCATCGATTTTGCTTAAGACATAGTCCCACCGTAAAGACAGCAATGTGTCAGGTTTAGAGAGTTGATCTTACAGCCATTCTCTGCTTCTCTCCTCCACTGAGGACGTCCATCCAGTCCTGCACGCTTTCCCAGCTGCCCTCCCTCTCCAGGATATGACCCAGCTGGACATTGTCCAGGTACTCCTTCAGCACCTGGCCACAATTCCGCAGCAGATTGTAAATAATAGCAACATTATCGTTTTCAAGCACATTTCTTAAAGGTCCCATCAAGTGTTTTGAAATATGCCGTTTTATTCGATGTTTGAGGTAATCTCAACTAAAACATAAAGAGAGGGCGGGAAATAGAGTAGCTCCTCCCCTTTTTAAGAAGTTTTCCTCAAAAGTTTTAGCTTGCATCACAGCTCTGTCAGTGAGAGTGGATGAGATCAAGCACATCAAATGAAAAGCAAATGAGAAGCATCTTGAAGGGGGCAGGGTATGTCAGATACTACAGAGCATTTGATTGGTCAAGATTTGAGAAACCGAAGTATGAGGTTACGTAAAAAATACTGTCACTTTTTGGAGCACAATAGCTCAAACATATGCTTAAAATTGACAATACTCCTACTAACATATAAAAAAAACTTTATTTTAATTTAGTTTCATCTTGATGAGAAACACAGTCTAAAGTATATACATCAATGTGGGGAGCCCATTCCCAAAATTGGGATAAAACCTTGATTCTTTGTTAATCAATTTATATAGGCCTCACTTTTAGATACCAAGAGTAAAACCTCAAAAATGGTTTAATATTTTAGGTCAGATGAGACTTTTCTGGTGCCTGGCTTGTTCAAAGGTAAGTATTACAAGTTTATAGTTATTGTTCCCCCCCAATTGGATTTGGATCAAAAACTGGAATGCATTTTAAAGAGTGGACCTATATATTTACATGTACACTGGTGTTTCTGGGAATCACCTGCGCTGATCAGAATTACAGACCATGAAACTTGAGCATTACATTAAAATATATCAGCTATGCTACTCTATGCAACTATACAAAGTAGTTTTATAATGAATTTTTGGAGAAAAAAAAAGGGGACAAATCTTTTTATTGAATACATGTTGTGTACCTGTGTTCATACATGCTGTAAAATGGAGTGCACTTTCATATTTTTTGGAAACCTAACAGACTTCTGTGCCTGCATTGAGGTACAATACACTTAACAAAAATTCATAACCCACAGATATTGTTCAGGTAGGGTTTATACTCGTGGTCTTTTACAGACAGATCACATGAAGAACATACATTGTCAATATTACCAATCAAATATTTATTTTTGGTTTTACTATACATTTATGCTGTGCTTGTGGGGATATTTGTTACTTTTTCCTAATAATTTATTACACAATTACTAAGTAAATACTAAAGTTTTCATACGAAAAATACGTATATATATTTTAATAATACACTTTAATAATGATCAAAATGAAACTAATTATTTCTAGATATAGGTCTAGGTGTTACAAAACATCCAATACTGTCATCTGCAGTCTAATGTAAAGAAAAAAAATCCAAACTACACTCTTAAGGTTTTTTCTCTTTCCTGCACTGAATGATAAATCTCCACTTCAGCAGCACTCCAATCCTTTTATTCATACCTGTATTCTGACATTTTTACACAGAGATATATTCATACATAATATGTCTGATTACATACAACATTTGATTTATTATTCATTTTATTTGCAGTTTCTTTTTTGAATCATGGAGTGATGCAAAGAGATTCCCAAAATCTTCCTCTGTCAAACCATTCGACTAATATGCGAGAAATGTCCACAAGCTAGCACAAATCTCATTAAATAATGTCTTATTTGCATATTGTAACTGATGGGAAGATTCGTGATGACTATTATTTGTTTTGCTAATCACCTGTGCCTAAATGTGCTTCAGATGTAAACATGAGAGCGAGTAAACGATGCCAGAGCTCTCACTTCAGTAAAAACGCTTTATCATGTCACACGTCTCATTTTGCTGTATTTTTGATTGTGAAACTCACCCGATCAGATGTTCTTTTCTTCATCTGGTCTTCATGCGTGTCGGGATAGATCACCTGATCTCTGAGGGAACCCAAAGTCATATAGGGCCTCTGAAGAAAAAACAAACAAACTAATGAGTCTTGAAAATGTGGTACTGTTACCTGCTTTTACAGTATGAGCGTGTAAACAGACCCACCTGAGGAACGTAAAAGAGCTTCCCTCGCTCTGGTTTTGTCAGTTTTCCTCCACACAAAGGCCACAACTGGGCAAGAAGGGAGAGATTATTTAAGTGAATGAATATATATATATATATATATAAATTAAAACAACAATATCTCAATGGTTTGTAAAGCTAGTCATATTTCTAGTGGAAAGCAGCTCAGACCTCTCCCAGGACTCTGAAGAGGGAACTCTTGCCACATCCGTTTGGGCCACAGACCAACACATTTGTCCCAGATGACACCTTAAAATGTAAGGAGGGAGGATGGACAATTACTAAAAACCAGATCACAAGACTTTATTCAGGGTTCCTACTCTAAGCCTTGCTTCAAATTCCCTGATCTTCTCTGCCTTTCATGGACTAAAATGCTGAATTTTCATGACCTATGATGAACAGAAAAGCTGTATTTGAACAGCCTGGTAACCGTGTTTGACTTGAAGGGACAGTTCACCCAAAAATGAACATTTACTCACTATTTACTCTCCCTCAAGTGTTTCCATACCTTTATGAGTTTCTTTATTCTCACAAAAATATATAAGATGGAAAAATAAATACCATTGAAATCAATGATTACAAATTCCCAGCTTTTATTGAAATATCTTCTTTTGTGTTCAACAGAAGAAAGAAACTCAAACAGGTTTGGAACAAGTGAATCATGGTAAAACTTTGCTGAATAAAACGGCACTGAAAAAAATAGCCTAACCATAACAACAAGCAAAAAGCATGAAAAAAAACAACAAAAAAACAAAACATGGTAGAAAACAATAACATTTTGCTAAATTAAAAGATTGAAAACAACAAACAAAAATCCCTGATAGTGCATGATTTATAATATATATATTATTCTGTGACTAAAATATTATTTTAATAAATATATCTGTTTAATAAATCAGTTTTGTTCAAATGCACCAATATATATTACCTATATTCAGTGAGAAATGGAGAAAAATATTTATTTTCAAAATGGGGTGTACTCATATATGCTGAGCACTATATATATATATATATATATAAAACATTTCCTGACTTTCAAAGTTTGTTATGAACCTTTTATAAGGCACACACTTGAAGCCAAATGTCAAATTTCCTAGACTTTCACTGAATAAAAAGCAGAATTTTCATAACATATAAGCAATGAGCAGACAAATAGGAAAATATATCTTTAATCACATCACTAAAATAAAAGTTAACTCAACTTAAAATTGTAAGGCAACTTGTTGCACAGCTTTTTAGAGTTGACCCAAGTATTGCATTTGACTCGATTTAAGTTGAGTCAACCAAAATAAAGTTTTAAGTTAAGTCAACTTTATTTTTTACAGTGATGATGTCACGTCACATCTGTTTAGGACACAGTGTTAAAGCTCAAATCAAAGCTGGACTGGAAGTTAGACTGATTTGCCTTATTTAATTCAAGGGGCTTGTTAATCTCGATTAGATTATAAGATTAATATGACATTGACTGATACATTAAATTATAATTCTTTTACACCAATCTTAGACTTCTTAGACAATCTAAATACGTGACTTAATTCTAAAAAAAAAAAAAAAAAAAAAAAAAAGTCAAAACTTAACAGCAATTAACTCGCAACCTAATATTTTCTATTCGATCAGTGACCATTTATGCCTCCTAATATAGGATACCTAAACATGTAATACAAGAATAACATTTTTGATAAATGGAAACCCACCCGACATTCCATGACCTGGACCAAAAATATCTAAAGTTTTCAAATATAATGTTATTAAAAAGACTTTCAACGTCTGTAATAAACATTTTAAAATTCCATGAAATTGCAAACATTCTATGACCCGTGAGAACCCCGTCTCTTTTACAATTCAAATGACCGGTTTAGACTAAGAAAACCTAAATTTATGGAGCACTAACCTCAAATGACAAGTCTCTGATCAGGATGTCTCCATTGGGTGTCGCTAAAGGAATGTGTTCAAACCTGTTGGATGAAAGAATACGAAGAATATGAGGCATGAGCTACTACATGAATGCACAAATGCCAAGTAGTAAGTATTATAATGGCTTGGTTGATGTTTGTTTGGTAATTTACTTGATTATATTGTCTGCTATGATGATTTCACCTCTCCCGGGGATAAGAGGGATTTTTTCGGTGTCTGTCAAGAGAAACAAAAATCAATTAAGAGGCCACTTGAAAATTCTCTGGTTTGTGTTTAAATAAAATGTTAAATTGTTAGTTCACCCAAAAATGAAAATTATGTAATTAATTGCTCATTTTAAACTTCAGAGACCTTCGTTTATCTTCAAGAACACAAATTAAGATGTTTTAGATGACATCAAAGAGCTCTCTGATTCTCAAAAAGACTTTGTTTGCTTAAGTCTCTGACGTCAGGTCAGGACGCGCGTTTACAACGCTTCTGTATCGTGCTGCTGCTGACTCTAAAGGCTACGCATCATATTGTCCATAGTAAACACACACACTGACTAGTTTTTACAGTTTTTATGGTGCACAAAAGTGTTCTTGGAGCTTCATACGGTTACAGTTGAACTATAAAAGTTACATGGAATGTTTTGATGTGGGGGTTTTTTGAGGGGGGGGGTTGGGTTCTGGACATTGAACATCTGCTGTCTATAAAGGATGAGCAAGCTCCTGGATTTTTATCTAAAATATATTAGTTTGTGTTTAAAGTTAAAAGTCTCGGGGGTGTGGAACAACATGAGGTTGAGTAATTAATGACATCATTTTCATTTAGGTGTGAACTAACCCTTTAACATTTGCTTTATACTATAAAGGTCTCATTTAAAGCATTGCTTTTTCCAAAAATGACAACTGTTCAGAATATCAATGTTTTCATTTGTTGTGACTGAAAAATCATGAATATTCTACCAAATGAAGAAATCTATTTCTTAAGTTAAAACACTGGAATCG
>CAIGQW010000532.1:7305081-7319347 GCA_903798125.1 Danio choprae
AATAATAATAATAATAATAATAATAATAATAATAATAATAATAATAAGTAGTAGTAGTAGTAAATAAATAAACATTGATAATTTAACAAGGCGACACGATGGCTTAGTGGTTAACATTGTCGCCTCGCAGCAAGAAGGTCACTGGTTCGAGCCCCGGCTGGGTCAGTTGGCATTTCTGTGTGGAGTTTGCATGTTCTCCCCGTGTTTGCGTGGGTTTCCTCCGGGTGCTCCGGTTTCCCCCACAATTCCAAAGACATGCGGTAAAGGTGAATTGGGTAAGCTAAATTGTCCGTAGTGTATGTGTGTGTGTGTGTGTGAATGAGTGAGTGTGTATGGATGTTTCCCAGAGATGGGTTGTGGCTGGAAGGGCATCTGCTGCGTAATACATATGCTGGATAAGTTGGCGGTTCATTCCGCTGTGGCGACCCCAGATTAATAAAGGGACTAAGCCGAAAAGAAAATGAATGAATGATAATTTAACAAGGCGACACGATGGCTCAGTGGTTAACATTGTCGCCTCGCAGCAAGAAGGTCACTGGTTAGAGTCCCGGCTGGGTCAGTTGGCATTTCTGTGTGGAGTTTGCATGTTCTCCCCGTGTTGACGTGGGTTTCCTCCGGGTGCTCCAGATTCCCCCACAGTCCAAAGACATGGGATATAGGTGAATTTAATAAATTCACTAAATTGGTTGTAGTGTATGTGTGTATGAATGAGTGGGTATGGGTGTTTCCCAATACTGTGTTGCAGCTGGAAGGGCATCCGCTGTGTAAAACATATGCTGGATAAGTTGACCCCTGATGAATAAAGGGACTAAGCCGAAGGAAAATGAATGAATGAATTATTTAACAATGTAAAACAACATAATTATTAATTATTTTTTTAACAAATAAATATATTACATTTTAAATATGAAAGCTTATCCTGATGAATAACACAGTACAATTGTAATACAAAAAAAGTATGGGGGAAAATATATATGTACCAAAAAGACAATCTATACATTTTTATATGTTTACGTTTGTTCTAAAAATTAACGTGATAACTGATTTTAATCAAATGTTGGATAATTTATTAATCTTTTTTTAAATTAACAATTTTATAATTATTTTAATTTAATATTTAATCCAATGTTTTGTTTATTTGTCTGTTTCATGCATATGTTTATTCATTTCAATAAGGTAAAATTTTTTATTGTTAATAAAATAAACGTGTAAATAGATTTTTTTCATTGTTTGTTTACATTTATTTTTACAGTTTTATGATTTTTTTTATGACTCCCTAGCACTCCCCGGGCCCTAGTTTGAAAACCACAGATCTCCCGCATTGTACTCAACACCAGTCCCATGCAGCACATGTAATTTTGACGAGGAAAACAAGCGGCTTGTTGAGCCCTCTCCGCCAGCCAATAGGAAGTTTGCTTTGAGGTCACGTGAGTAAGTTTTGAGTCAGTCAGTCCCCGCAGTTAGTTTTTCTCTCTTCATTTGTGATGTGAACAGCGATCAGTGTGCGAGCGTCTATTTTAGAGATCATTTCATGGATTTACAAAGGATTTACCTTCATGATTCTTCAGTATGACGATCGCCACGAGCAATTCAAGTAAGTACTGCTCATTTGAGAAGCGAAAAACACAAAAACTAACTGCTAAAGATTTACAAGTGTGACACGGCTAGCTAGCAGCGCTAAAGTGCATGAGAGCTGTGAAGTGGAGAAACAGTAACAGCATTGAGAGGAATTGTGTATCATTGAATTAGGTTTGTCAAGTCAAAGGTGTTTTTTTAAATGTCAGAAAATTAAATACTTCAATGAGTTTCTTAACATGACTTTTTTAATTGTGGTCACATGCTCTGTTAAAGAGTCAAACTTGTCGACCCAAATTTTGAAAGTTTAATTCTGACAAATCATAACTGACCAACTTTTACCTTATGTCCATTTTTGGAATGTCCATTTCCTCTCCCATCACTGACTACGACCGAGAGCGATTGTTATGAGTGACAGGTGTCAAACCCCTATTGAATGATAAAGATCGTTGCATTACTCGCATTCTGCAGCTGCAGACGTGCTTCAGCCGAAGACAAAGGCAGTCACGTAACCACACTGCACCTTCAAACACTGCATGGCTACAAAATTACATGTGAAAGCATGAGGCATCAGTAGATAATGGATCAGGCTGTCTGAGGGCATGAGTTCTTGTTTCTGGTGGATCATCATGATAATGATTAAGAGCTTTAATGTTGTAAAATGTTGGGGAAACTGGTTTTTAAATTGTAGTTCCTGTTTGTTTCTAAAAGCAACTAAAGATTTTTTGTTGGACTGGTCATGGTGGCAGGATGTTTCCCGAGCTACATACCTTATAAGCATATAAAAGCTGATGTTTCTATCCGAAATTAATTGAAATGCACCCTTAACCCATTCACGAAATCTAGATTAAGGAATTTTGGTGATGTCCAGATAACCTGTCTGATGTGCAGAGTGTCAATAGTAATAGTTAGCTGATAACCTGTGATTTTTATTTATAAACCTAAAACCTTTAGTTACCACTCCTGCATCTTTATTTATATAATGCACTTGTGATTGGCTTTGCTATTTCATTCTACGTCAAAAGAAATAACAAATCTGGACTCATATATGGCAGAAAAGTATTTGGAATTACTCATATGTATAAAAAGCATTTGAAGAATTATATTACATGCAAAGTATCAATTTTTTAAAGGCACAGTTCACCTAAAAATGAATATTTACTTACTGTTCCCTCACCCTCATAATCACATTTATGAGTTTCTTTCTTCTGTTAAACACAAGAAAGGTATTTTGAAGAAAGCTGAAAAACTGTACACATTGAGTTCCATAGCATGAAAAACAAATACTAGGAAAGTCAATGGTTACAGGTTTTCAGCTTTATTCAAAAGTCTTCTTTTGTGTTTAAAAGAAAGAAAGAAACTCGAACAGGTTTGGAACAAGTAAAGGGTGAGTAAGTGATGACAGAATTTTCAGCTTTGGGTGAAATATCCCATTAAGTCAATCCATCATCATAGTTAATAAATATGCAGTTACGATGTATTTTAAAGGGAGTGTTCAGCTGAAAATTATAATTTGCTGTTCATTCACTGCCAGGAAATCCAAGATGTGGGAAGAAGGAAGCTTAGGCTTCAGAATGTCAGAGTTAAAAATGTTGTATTTTAGTTTTTTTTATATCTAAATTAGTTTTATTTATATCTTATTTCTTTATGTATAATTATAAACTAAAATTAAAAACTCAAAATCTCATTTGGTTTCGCTAAATAAAAAAAATCTATAATTATATTTTGAAATATTATTACATATGTATTTTTTTGCAAATTATTGCTGAGTTTTAGCAACCATAACTCCAGTCTTCAGTTTCACACAATCTTTCAGAAATCATTCCAATATGCTGATTTGGTGCTCAGTTTATTATTATTATTCATGTCATCAATGTTGAAAACAGTTGTGTAATGTATGTGGAAGTTCAAAATGTAATTTATTAGAAGCAGAAATAGTTTGTAACATTAGAAATCCATTCCATTCACTGCCACTTTTGATCTATTTGGTATGCCTTTAAAGAATTAAAGTATTATTATCTTTAAAGTCATACGATCTCATTTAGGATCATTCTGTTTATGCATGAGAGCCCTCCACTATTGTATGTTTTCTTTAACTGTTTTATTGATCATCATCTTTTTTCTCCCCACAGTGCCCTCAGCTCTTCACTGGCAGGAGGGCACTTGGATCTGCGGCTGAAGCGGCTCAGTAACGGCAGAAGCTGCTGCTGGAATGTTCCGTCAGGGCAGCAACAGTGGGAATAAACGCATGACAAGCGGTGCTCATCTCTCCCAGCCCATTATCCCTGTGCCCCTGCCTACCGCATCTTCCAAAACGCTAGAAATGGGCCGCAGCTCTAAGACAAACGCCCTCAACGCTATGGGCCTGGACCACAACATCACCACCTCGGGAGGGGATCCCGAATACATCATGCAACTGGTCAATGATGTGCGCAAGTTTTCTGATGTGCTGCTGAGCCTAAAAGAGGCTTTTCCTTCCAAAGGTGAGCTTCTGTTTTATTCTTTCTTTAGCGCTTGGTTGTGTTGGAGCTAGGGCTGAATAATTAAATGCATTTGATGTCCAATGTTGTGAAATTTTAAATCGCAAAAGTTGTGAATACACGTGGTCATGTGACACATGAGAATAAAGCAGTCTGCAGTGTCTGTGTATATAATATAACGATGTTAACTACATCAGTTCTATGAATATGCAGAATAATGAAATAGTCTATGAATGCAAGTTTGCTTTTTTACTGTTACTTTCGCTTTGAATAGTGCAAGTTGATGGCATCATCTAAAGCAGTGTTTCTCAACCACGTTTCTGGATGACCACCAGCTCTGCACATTTTCCATCTCTTCTTAACCAAACACACCTGATTCAGATCATCAGCTCATTAGCAGAGACTGAAAGACCTGTAATGGGTTTAACATCCAAAACTTGCAGTGTTGGTGGTCCTCCAGGAACGTGGTTGAGAAACACTGATCTAATGTTAGTATGGAGAAATGTGGCAATCTCCACAGCCTTAAAATTCTAAAGGCTGGAGCACAACAAGCTGATGGTCAGCCATTGGGCTGTCAGTTATCATTTTTCGGTTTAGTTATGTTTGGTTGAACTAATTTTGGCTTGGAGCCATTGGTGAGAGAGCATTCTGATTGGCTGCTCAGCTACAGTTTAGATGATTTGAATTAGGTGAATTTGAGCTTGTGGACAAAAAAGCATAAAAGACAAAACCAAGCAAACGACCCAAGTCTTGATTGAACACGAAGAAGCTGGCTGTCATTTTTTCACATTTCTCAAATCGTTGCAAATTACATGAATTCTTTTGAAATGAACAGTGTGTTTGTGTGCAGTACTAGTTCTGGTTTCACTTTTTGGAATCACAGTACAGATTACTGCCACCTCCAGGTATGGAAAAGTATATCTTCTCACTCATGAGCAGAATGCAGGTTTTAGTTTCAGTGGGCTGTCGTCCGTTTGGTGTGTTCAAGTGCAGCTTTTCGACTCAGATGGGAGCAGACACAGCCGACTCGAGGTGACAACACAGATGGTTTGTCGCAACTAGTTCACTAACATGTGTCTTTAGGCTTTAAGGTGACTTGGTGAACTGCAAAAGATTTTTCCTTCTCTAACTAAAACTGGGCGACACGGTGGCTCAGTGGTTTGCCTCACAGCATGAAGGTCGCTGGTTCAAGTCCCGGCTGGATCAGTTGGCATTTCTGTGTTGGCATTCAGTTTGCATGTTCTACCCGTGTTTGTGTGGGTGTTCTCCGGGTGCTCTGGTTTCCCTCACAGTCCAAAGATATGCGCTATAGGAGAATTGAATAAACTAAATTGGCCGTAGTGTATCTGTGTGAATGAGTGTGTATGGATGTTTCCCAGTACTGGGTTGCAGCTGGAAGGGCATCCGCTGTGTAAAACATATGCTGGATAAGTTGACGGTTCATTCCTCTGTGGTGACCCCTGATGAATAAAGGGTCTAAGCAGAAGAAAAATGAATGAATGAACTACAACTGAAACTCTAATGTAATACTGTAATTGAAGGACTTTTTAAATTGCACAACGCACTTTTAATGTGTTTCTTATACTATATCATGACTTATTGCTTGAATAAGAGGTTTAAAGAAAAATATCGCATTAAATCATAATTTGTTTATTATATCAAAATCTTTCAGTCCTAAATGAAACTATGATAATATTGTGGCATTGCAGTTTATGTTGTGTCAGCAACTTTTAAATATGCATGTAGGTCAGCTGTGTCTGTGTGTCAGCTCATGCTGATGATGTAGAAGGTTTCTAAGCTATGTTAGTGTTCCTCATTCCCATCACTGGAGGAGTGCCACGTCAGTATGGATGCCACGGGTAACTCCTGCCATCCTGCTGAGAGCGTATCTTTTCTGCTGCACAAGGCATCTCTGAAAACAACCCCCCTCTCTTTCTCAAATAGATATGCCTGTATGTGATACACCAAGTCTGTTGTTGGTTATTCCTCTTTGCTTTTTCAATGTACTTTATGAGAAACTATGTGTTCCTGTTCTGCGTTATTGGAAACGGCTAGACGATGATGTTCCTGTTATCCTTAACCTTCAGAGAAACTGTTGCTGTGATGAGAGAATGCAAAGCCCTTATTATATTGTCATCCACAGTAAATACAGCATTTATGACAGAGCTGTGGAGTATAGATAGTTGACTGGCCAATTATGGTTTGTGGTGTATAGACATTTAAATACTTTCCCATCTAAGAATAGCCAAACTATCCCACCCCCAGCAGGGAACTATGATGTTTATTTTTGTTTTTGTTTTTTTGCAAAATAAACATTAGACCAGCTAAAATAGTGGTCACTAGCAAAACCTGTGTAGCTTTCTGATGAAACGTGTGTTTAAATGCTCTGTTTTTGTTTTATTTCAGCTGTATTTAATAAGCAATTATTCTTTATAAATGTCATGTAAACACTTTAGTCTTATCATTATAATCATTCCAGTCTGTGTTTTTGGCAAAGTGTGGGTTCAGTAATGTGTTTTTGGATGTGTTCATTTTGATCAAGTGTTCCAATAAATACGTTTACATAGTTAAGTTAAGATTTTTAATTAAAATAAAGGCTTATCTTTTGAATTTCCTATTCATCATAAACTCTTTGAGGGAAAAAAGCTGCACTGTTTACGTAATATTGATAATAATAATAATAATAATAATAATAATAAGTATTCCCTGAGCATCAGATCGGTGAACATTCAGCTGTGTCATCAAGTAGACTTAGTAAAGTACCTTAACATTTCCTGAAATGAAAGACAGTTATTTTACACTGTAAAAGTGTTTTTTGATTTGACCGTTTTTACTGTATTTTTTTCTTATCTTAAAAATGTATTATTAATGGTGAGCATACAAATGGTGTTCCAACCACAAAATAAATAAAGTGATTGTTATCTCAACTTTGCCAACCATTTACAAGTTAGTCAGGCTGTAGTTGATCTCAATGTCATATACTCAGAAAAGAAAAGGCAATGCACAGATTCTATTTTAATCTATGTTGGCATATTCTTTAGGTCACTTCACTTTAGTAGAAAAGAACGAACATTAAACACAGAAACCAGCTGTAGCTGGATTGTAAATGCATTTCTTGTAAACGTACTTCCTGCAGTTCCCTCAAGAAATGATTTTACATTTAAATTGCTTTCATAAATTACGTTTCTACGTATTGTTAAAGAATTACAGGAAGCGAGTACACTCACAAAAAAAAAAAAAAAATCTACTATACTATTATAACTTTCATCCTTTATTTGTCAAATGCAGCAGCTGACGACTGCAAAAGCACAAATACCAACAAAACAATGGAAATAAATAATCGGAATAATCCGGATTAAGATTGTGTGCATATTTACTAAACTTAAGCAGCTGTTTCTGTGTCTCAGCTGTTCAGTAAGCGCAGCATTTCCCATTGAAACGGATTCTAGCTGCTTTTGTTTCAGATGTTAAGCTGGCTAGTTAAGTATTGCTAAGTGAGATTCTCCACACAGGTCTCTGTCAAGAGTCCCAAATGACACTTCTCTCAAGCACACGCTTTTGACCTCCCCACTCTCCACTGCCCCGTTCCGTCCGAGTGGAGGAGATGCTCACTGACCCACTAAATGTCTGGATTCATCTTGTCTGCGCAGAGATTGATCATCACAGCTCTCCTCTCCTCACCTCCCTGGCTGTTGTTTTACGCTAGTGAAGATTTACACTACTACACTTGTGCTGCTTATTTGTTCTGTTCGTCACATGGAATGTCTGCTTGAGACTTTTGTTGAAATAAGGTAGTCAATTAAAGCTGAAAAAAAAGGAGTGGGTTGTAAAGTGTTTAGCAGAAAAGTGCAGTCGCTGTGTTTTTAGTTGGCTCATCACTTTGATCGGTGTGTGACCAAACTCTTCTGGTCTGTGATTCCTCCTCCTCCGCCATGAAGCCCCCTCCTCCTGCATACCCCGCATTCCTTCAGAACAAATGTTCACTTGTTGCTATGGAGCCTCCGATTGACTGTTGTTAGGTGTTTGACACGTGAAAAAAATGAGTCTTCCTTGCTGATTTTTAAATGTGATTTTAAAGCTACCTTTTCATGTTGTGGTTGTTTGACTTTCTGACGGCTTAAGGAAGTTGCGCAAAGTTGTCATAGTCAAATTGTTATTTATTTATTGCAGGTTCCTTTTTTTATTATCATCTTTCCTTGTAAACTATTATGCCACCGATCTTGTTGAGAATGTCAGAAATGTCTCTTCAACTTCTGTTGTTTCTGTTGTCAAAAAACATCGGGGAGTCATTCCTAGCATGATTTTTCTTCGAATCCAACATTAAGGGTGTTTTTAAAGTAATCTTGTACTCCCGTGACACTTGGACATTCAGCAGGGTGGGGTGTTTTTCCTGGAATGGCTAAATATCAAATAATTCCCTCTGTGATTTTTAGCGAAGCACATCCAGATCGTGTGGAAGTGTATTGTGGCCTGTTCACGCTCATTATGTGGGCAGCTGAAGGAATGTGCTGTGTTTTGAAGAAGAGTTCCACTTAAGTGCTCTGTGTTTGAAAAGTGGTTTGATAACAGCCAGGAAGTCTTTCACTTTTGTCATGCACTCTTTTTTTTTTTTTTTAAACATATTTATTCCAAGTGCCTAGCTGTTGACCTAGCTTTAAAGTAATTTGTTATAAATGTAATACATTACTAGTCACAGGTAGTTGTTCCTTATTATTACCATTTCCTACAGTTATGAGTCAAAATGCTTGAATAACACAAACTTAGGTGGCCTTAAAAAGTCACAGCTCTGCAGACACGCACATCTTTTTAAACAATTTTAGAGTTGGCAGTATTTTTATTCCATTTCGCTTTATAACATCCAAACTAGGGCTGGGCGATTTGGCCTAAAAACATTTTAACTTGATTACAATTAATGAACTATTATTATTATTATTATTATTATTCATTCATTCATTCATTCATTTTCTTTTCGGCTTAGTCCCTTTATTAATCTGGGGTCGCCACAGCAGAATGAACCGCCAACTTATCCAGCATATGTTTTCCTTCCAGCTGCAACCCATCACTGGGAAACATCCACACACACCCATTCACACACATACACTACGGACAATTTAGCTTTTCCAATTCACCTATAGCGCATGTCTTTGGACTGTGTTGACATAGTTCACTGACAGGTTTTGGAACAGTTATTTTATTTATTTATTTATTTTGCCCTGATAGTTCACTGATTTTATACGGATGTATAAATAAATATTTGTGTAAATACGCTCACATATTACAAGTGAGAGATTTTTGAATGAAGGGTGCATTACTTGATTCTAATATAATTGAAGGAAACTACTATCTATGATTATTTATTGAACATCAAAGCTGAAAGTAGGGAAAAAAATCGACCTGGAAAAATTGATCGATTATAGGTTCTAAATGTCGATTTTGATTAATCGCCCAGCCCTAACCCAAACTACATTTGAAAAAATATTTCTGCTTTACCTTTTTAGCTTTTCTCATCATCTCAGCTTTCATCAATCAAACTGACTAAAATATTAAGTTAAACATTTTATAACATAAAATTATTATTTATTATTATTTTGTCATAGAAACGTAATTAGTAGTAATTTATAGAGGTGTGAACCTACACTGGTTTCACGGTTCGGTTTGGTTACGATTATCATGGCATCGCTCAGTGCATCACGGTGCATTGACGATGCTTACCATACACAATTTTATATTATTATATTTGTATTATTTGTAATACAATTTTGTCCTTTAATACAAACAGTCAGAACTGTACCTTTAAAACTCAAGTACATGCACAGAACAACATGAGCATTTATAGCAAATAAACAAATCGAAATATCCCGCTTGCTTTATGAGCCCTGTCGAGCGAGTTCTTACACTCCAATGATTGGTCACATGCTCAACAGAAAGGGCTGTGATTGGCTCTAATGCTCTGGCGCTGTTTATGAGTGACACTGATAAACAGCAGCGGCGATCACAGCTGATCCAGTTTATTTTCATTTTCTCAATTGCAGTAAAACAGGGCTTCTGCTGTAACTTCAGTGTCAGTGAAAGACTGTCCTGCAAACACACACGCAGTGAATTGTGCAGTTTCTGCGTTTTTAAGTAGTGTTTTAATTACTCGCGATCGCCTCCCTCGCCATAGTAAGCTACCGCGACATATGAGATAAATGACGTCAGTACGTAATAACTGGTTGTGATCTATTACTGAACCGATACAGAATTGTCCACATCTGCATCATGGTGCACCGAGGAAACAATTAATTTTGACACCCCTAGTAATTTAAATAATTAGTATTAAATAAGTAGTAATCTAAAATAATAAAATAAATTTTTTCCTTTTTTTTCTTTATTTCTATTTCAACTATTCTATTATTTAACATTTATAGCTTTCTGATAATTGTTAGCGGCTTTAAAACATGTAGTCCATGAATGAAAAGCTTTGATTTTTATAACACTTTCTCAGCCCTTAAGCGTGGGAACTTTGAAGGATTGGAGTCCACATAACTGTCTCTAGTTTAAAATTAGCACAGGTCTTCCAACAGAGTTATTTTCTTCAGTCGTAAAAGCTCTTATTATGGCTCACAAAGATTGGACACGTACACACTGTGTTTTGGGAGTGACGACCACATTTAAACGCAACAGGACTATCGCTGATGCATAAAGTGGGTCTCTCTAGACTGTAATGTATGGGTTTTCCTGGGACCACAGGCCCAGTTGGTGAAACTATGGTGAAGAGTCAACTACATGATTAAGTCTAGACTTGTCTCTCACCTCTGTTTCTGCTGCGAGTGTCACAAAAAGAGTGGTGTAACTGCATTAAGAACTAATTGTTCTGTAAAGACACAGGACTCACCTCTGTTTCTGCTGCGAGTGTCACAAAAAGAGTGGTGTAACTGCATTAAGAACTAATTGTTCTGTAAAGACACAGGACTCACCATACATTCACATTTGTTCATTTAACAGACATTTGTATCCAAAGTAACTTACAAGAAAGAAGCATTTAAAATCATCAGAGAGTAGCAGTATATAAACACTGTGAAATGTTTAAGTCAGTAAAAAAAAAGCATAGTACAGTTTTTACATTTACAGAAAGCATACGGAAAGGAAATAGTGTGTCCTACAGGTGGTGTTTCAAGCCCATTCACCTGTGTGGAGCTCAGCATTGCACAGTGTTTTCCAATAAGTATGGTGTGCTTATAAGAAGGTGTCTGGTGCATATTGAGAGGAAAGTGTGCATCACCTACAGGTGGTTTGTCAAGCCCACTCACCTGCAGGAAGCACACTAAGAATTGCACAATATTTTTGGACTATGGAGTGTTGATAAGAAAGTGCAAAATGAGGAGAGAGAGCGTATAATGACAAAATGTTCAGTTTTGGCTGACCTCATTTTATTTCAAGTAGGGCTGTGCGATTAATTGATGTTGTATCAAAATCATGATTTGAACATGCGCAATTTCTAAATCGCCTTACAGCACGATTTTCCCACAGTATGCTATTTGAACCAATCATAACGCAGCTCGCCTAAACGGCGCATGAGAACAGGAGACTGCATAAACAAGGATGCTGAGTTCAGCACAGGAGGACTTGGTGCCAAAAAAAGTCAACATCTGTGGTGTGGATACAGAAAGGCTGATGTATTGCAGAACCAGGTAATTTGTAAGACCTGTCAGTCACATATTGCGTCAAAAAACATGTGGAATGCACGAGGCACATCGCTTCCTTCAGCATTTTGATAGGTTTCTTTTGCCTATATCTCACAGCCCTAATTTCAAGTGTATTTGCGTTAATTCATATTTCTGGAGTGGACATACAGTATTCATTTTGTTTGTTAAAGTCTTTAAAAAATATATCTAAACAAGTCTTAAATTAGGTTTCAAAAACTCAGATACTCTTGTTGTAAAGTTCAGCAGCTAGTCAGGTGGTGGATTATATTTAGTTTTGATCATTCCCAAAAGTTTGTCAGTCACCTGCAGCCTGATAGAAGTAAAACAAACGAGAGGCTCAGGCATAAAAAAGGGTGTTTTCTCATAGCTGTGTCTGGTCGACAGATTGTTTTCGTGAATGTACCAGCCCACTGGAGGTTTTGGTGTAGAGGCCCCTTTGGCATATTGTAGTTGTGTTAATCTGGGGATATGGACAAAACCTTCCAAATTGAAAAAAAGAAGAAAAAAACAGCCACCCTCCTGTGACGAGATTTCTTCATAGAGTGTTGCGGGTGGCACCATTGCAGAAACCCCCGTGGTAGGCGATATAATGGCTCGCTGCGCTTGTGAAGTGGAGAAGAGAGATTTGTTGGGCTGTAACTTTCCCACTGAAGGTGAGGGATGTTTTTGTGTGGGCTCGTGGTTGGGTAGCGTTTCCTGGGGTGTGGATTTACAGCCGCAGTTCAGCAGATTGGTCATGGGGATGTGCCAGTTGGCCCATGAAATCCTAGCAAGTACAGGGCCATCATTAGTGCTGAATTGAGAGGATGTATTTTTTGGGGTGCACGTCAAATGAAGGCCATTCGATAGGGGTTATTTTGGTCTGGCTGGATGAATTATGTAAGTGAACTGAATATGAACATGAAAAGTGTGACTTGCTGGTTTAGAGTGATGCTTTCTGTTTATTTGTTTCTCTTAACGTGTTAATGGGACAATTCAGTCTTTGCTAGTTTCCTGCACTTCAAAGAATGCTCTTAATGTTCCCGTAAAAGAGAAGTGGAACGGTGTGAGGAAGGCCGAAAGGCACAATGACAAACCCAGCGCTGCTTTCTCAAGGATGAGTCACAACAGTACGTCTCTAAGCTCGTCTGCCGCTTTGGGCAAAATACAAGGAAGGCAGGTCGAGACGTGCCTATTGATTACCTGTTGTTAGTAACAGAGGAAATGCCAGCAGTCGTGCGTAAACGCTTTGAAGTGTGTGATGACATTGTGTCAAGCAGCTACTTTTCTAGGGAACATTAGGGACGTATGCTAGGACCAAAAAATGCAACCTTTTTTTTTCTCAGGAAAGGTTTGGCGTGTTAGTTTCCATCTGTAGAAGCTTTTGAGTGCAGCTAATGTAATTCACTAGGTCTTAATAGTTTTCAAAAACTACTGTTGCATAATTATTTACTCATCTTTATATAATTCCAAATCTATATGAAATTATTTGGAAAAACAAATTAAGATATTTTTAATTAAATCTGATATTTATGTCCCTTTATTGAAAATGTATTCACTCAAACGCTGACGCTTTATTAAGAAATACATTTTAAAAATCACATATGATTTTATTGGGTTAATTTAACACGCAACTGCTTTGTTTGATGAACAGATTTAATTTATGTTTTTGTTCAAATATACACACTGCAGACATGTTCACATGTGAGGAATGTTTTAATTAGTTACTTGTAAAAGCTCATAATGACATAAAGAAACAAAAATGTGCTCGAATTTCATTTTGTTTTCAGCGAGACGTTAAGCAGAGTCAGATGAGTCCTGTGACGTCCAATTCAAGTGTCATAAATCTGATGGCCCTTCAGGCCAGTAATTCAATAAAAGCCTGTTGCATATTGTCCCTGTGAGCTAAGAGCCTGCTGTTCCAGGCCTGTCACGATAAAAAAAAATTGTTTTCAATATATTGTCACCGAAATTATTGCAATTGATATTATTTTCATTTTAAGATCATGTTATGCCACTGATAATTTAATGATTAAACAAGAGCACAATAATGCAAATAGGCATAAATCCTTCGAAGAGTGAAAACCTTTTCTTTATTAAGGTTATTTAGATTCTGTAATTTGATTTTAAAAAGTGTATGTCCTAATATAACTTTGGCACCTTTGATGTAGAATATAAACAACCTTGTTAAATGGCTTTACTGTTATTTGCGAATGTGTATCAGTTTGCCCTGTCACTTTAATTAAAATGGCCTGCAGCTTTGAAACTGAGTTTATTTGGACAAAATCTTCCAAATCATCAGTAGTTTTTATGAAAATGTACCCTTTCTTCACCTGTTTGTTTCTAGAGTTACTTGAACTCACTGAAACTTCCAATGAAGAGTAGATGAGCTGGTAGAAGCTGCGCAGTCAACTAAAATGTTGGTGACATTAAGTTTATATTAAATACAATTGCGATTTGGCCTAAAATCTAAATCTCTATTAATTAAACATTTTACCTCGATATATATATATATATATATATATATATATATATATATATATATAT
>CAIGQW010000532.1:7319447-7340460 GCA_903798125.1 Danio choprae
GAAAATAAATAGCTTGCACTTTTGGAAACAAAAGAAATTATTTTCTGTGCTTTTCATATTAAAAGTAGAAATTAAGCAGTATCTCTTCTAAATAAAAAAAAAACCTTGTATACCCTGTAAATAATAGTTTAAACATTGCATTTCTTGCATCTTCTGTAAACAAATATTTGAATGTAAATAATAATTTGATTGTAATGGAAGATATGCCGTCTCAAGGCATCTCTGGCACAGCTTACAATCATCGTCAATTTAGTGCAAAGTAAGGCTCAAGAATGGGTCCATCGTCCTGACCAGAGATCAGATGTGGCTAAAAAACTAGCAGCAGAAGTATAAATCAGTCTCAGACTTTAAAGGCTGATTTATACATCTGCATCGAGTGATTGGCATGACCCACGGCGCCTGCCTTGCGTGTAGCCATGCATTGATGTACTTCAGTGTGCTGTTTGTGTTGCTCTGCAATAACACTTCCGAAACAAAATGGAGCAAGGGTTCAGAAATTGTGTTTTAGCAATTGAGAAAAACTGTAATATGTGGACAAATATATGGACAAAAGTAAGATTTTTGAGACATGGTGTGGCGCTGCGTTTCTTATCCACTGTTTAAATTCCTCCCGTGCCTTAAAACGAAACCTCGAGTCATTATGTAAAAAAAATGTAGTTCAAGAATAGTTTTGGAATCAAATAGTGACTCCCCGATCCGATCCAATACCGATTCTGGAAGTCTCTAAAGATTTACACCCCTAGTGTCCATTGTATTGATTATTGAGACAAGCCTAAGTTGTTCAGACATTCAAGACAAGATCAATCTCTAATGTTCACGAGAAAACTGTGTTGACTTTCTTGCGAATGAGATTCAGACAAGGATTCTGGGCCATTAGTGGCCTTCGTTCTCACACTGCAGTGCAAGTCTTGTTGTCAGTTTGGTGAGATTATGTTAAACGGTTCTGATCAGAGACAGAGGGGCGGGCGAAGAGCACAAGTGAAACATGAAGAGACTGAGCGTGAAGCGTGGCTGGGCCGGCATGGAGGCTGAGCGTGGGAGGGACAGCGACTCGCTGCTGGAGCTCTCCCAGTGAAATAGACCCTGGACGGAGGGCCATCAGTGGGGGGCTCGTCTGAAACAATGCGTGTGTGCCTCTCTGGCGGTATCCCCACCGAAACAAAACCCCTCAGTTCCCCCTGAGCAGTTTTCATGCATACTTTTTAAAATCCCATTGTTTTGACAGCACTGAAGTGTTTGGGGGCCCTGAATGATGCATTATTCATAACAAGAGTAAGAGCGGGATTGGAGAGCACCGGTTGCTACGCTGGCATGAAGACGTCCCGGGACCCCAATCAGCTCTGACACATGACAAAGTCCCCTGTGAGCTAGGCCCCGTATTGGGCGGACACAACATTCCATCAGTCTTTTGGGGGGTGTGGATCTCCTCTTGTCACTCAAATCGGCCTGTGCTGTATGTCATGCCACACTTTAAAAATTAAACATGTTTAGATGCCAACAGCACTTCCGTTATGCTTCTCAGATGGGGCCACACCATAATAATCATTAAAACTGTTCTGCTCACAAACGGTTTAATTAGAGGAGGCTTTTCCTTCTGTGACTTGCAGCTTGGGACTTGACCCCTCACCAGTAATTAGGAGGGCAGTAAGGGGAAGACCTACAACCGGGGTGGGGGCTTCTGATGAAGGGTTGCTGTTTGAGGGACACTTCAAAGTAAGAAAGGACACTCTTGAATATCCCTGGGGCTACTGTCTCCTCTCCTCTTACCGCAGTGGAATCGGCTAATCCTGACAATTTGAAGGAGCACACCTGGTTACCAGTGTGGAAAAGTGAGGTCATTGTGATCTTTTAGTGATCTTAAAGGCTGATTTATACTTCTGTGTCAAGTGATCAGCGTGATCCACGGCGCCAGCCTTGCACGTAGTTGGCACTTTAATCATAAGGTAAACACAAAGCAAAAGTTTCCATCTGGAGCTCCTTCATGCGACTCGACACTTTTAAACAATTGCTCTGTCGGGCTCGCTGCTCTGGGTCAGTGGACATTTCTATGTGGAGTTTGCATGTTCTCTCCGTGTTTGTGTGGGTTTCCTCCGGGTGCTCCGGTTTCCCTCACAAGTCCAAAGGAGATTCATTCCGCTGTGGCGACTCCAGATCAATAAAGGGACTAAGCCGAAAAGAAAATGAATGAATAATTGGATCTCAAGCATCTTAGTCTCTCTCTTTTGTCCACCTTCGACCACTTTCCTGATTTATTAAAGGTTATATAGGTGTTTTTTATGGTCTTTGGATCTAATAATAAGCTTGAAATAAGCTTGCACGATTTACATATGAATATGAAAGAAGGTGGCATAAAACAATATGGAAAAGGCAGCTTTTATTTCTTTTCTAATAGCTACAAAACTATTCCAATATCTGTGGGTTTCATGAATATTGTACTTTTTTATATATACCTTCAAACCAGACTATTTCGGATAGCAAAGTTTAAATCATGTTTTGCTAGTGTGGTTCAGCAACACATGTACTATTTCAGAGTTGGGTCTAGTGATGTGAACCTACTCTGACCTCATGGTTTGATTAGATTACGATTATCATGTCATCGATTCAGGTTCAGTTCGATATTATTATGCATTGACGATGTATCCTTAATTTTTTACCTGCTCAAAGAAAACCTGCTTCTTAAATGTATCAAGAGATTTGTGTGCAGTGTGCAGGGGATCTTGGGTTCTATAGAAACTACAGTGTCAAACTCAGTGGAAGAATGTCCCACCAAACTCATAAGCAAGAATTGTGCCCAGATGTAGGCTTTTAAAATAGTTGGAGCGAATTTAATTACTCTAGCACACGCCTCACACCCCTCGCCATAGTACAGTCGTGGCCAAAAGTTTTGCCATTCTAACCAAATCAGCCTGACATAATGATCTCTAGCCCTGTGCTCGCCAACATTCTCACCTGAGTTAACAACACGATTACTGAAATGATCTCAGTAGGTCCTTTAATGACAGCAATGAAATGCAGTGGAAAGTTTTTTTCAGGATTAAGTTCATTTTCATGGCAAAGAAGGACTATGCAATTCATCTGATCACTCTTCATAACATTCTGGAGTATATGCAAATTGCTATTATAAAAACTTAAGCAACTTTTCCAATATTTATGTCATTCCCAACTTTTGGCCACGACTGTATGCTACCACAACAACTGATATCAAAAAACCATCAGTACATCATAACAGGTTATGGTCTGTTACTAAACCGATACTGACTTGTCCTATTTGGAATTATGATGCACCATAGAAGCTATTGATTTTGACACCCCTAGTAAAGTCAGTAGGCAGAGAGGGTTTAGGTACTGGCTAAATGGTCTCTGGAAGTGGATAAAATTGGACAAGCCCAAGAAATGCTTTTCAGAACCCATCTGTTGTTATCATTATCCACTAGTAAATAAATAGACAAAAATACATCTTAATACCAAATATAAACACAGTTTTTAATGCGTTTATCTGGAATGCAGACCTCTGTCCCAAGAAAATGCAGAAATAGACCATTTACTCGTTATTTCCTTTTTTTATATTTGTTTATTGACACTTCCTCTTGACACTTTTTTTTCTGAAGAATTTCAGTAATGTTCCCACAAAAGTCTTCACTTTCCACTTAGTCTTAGCTGTGATTTAAGCATAAAAAAGTGACTGATTTGAGTCTTAAAGCCATGGGATGAATGGTCATTGCATGGTAATAAATGCACATGTATTCGTGGAATTGAGTTGGAGATAATAGAGATTAACAGCAGAGGAGGTCAAGCAATAAACAATCCATTACTTATCATTTTGGAACAACTATGAGGATCACGACTTTGTTTTTCCTGATCTTGACCTTCATGTATGATTTCCATGTGTGTTCACATTGAGAGGAATTTCGGGTGGTAAATACAAAATGATAAACTCAAGATGCTGAACTGTCAGAACAGTTTGAGCTTCCTGCTTTTTTTTTCTTCCCCTTTCGTTCTTCCGCCAAACTCGCACATACCTTCCACATTGTAACTGTGCACTCATAAAGCTCCTGTCTCATCTCTGTGGCATGATGTACATCTGCGCAGAGAGGATAAAAAACAGATGCTCCTGCTATCAAAACTCCACGAACCCCTTCGCAACATTCAGTTCTAGATATGAAGTCGTCTTCTACAGGCGAACGACCGTCCACTTTTTACTGACGCAAACAATAGTAAGACTGTGGTGCATAATCATTTATGGATTCATGGTTTAAACAAACATTTTTAACATTAATGTCTGTTCATACAGTCTAAAAATGTATAGGTTGTGTAATAATGTTATGAATCTTGATAATTTTTTAAATAAAAATTTTTTTTTGGTGTTTGCTTGGATGCCAAACAGTTCAACATCTTGGTATGAATAGTTTGCAAAAGTTCTTTGTCATTTAGGTATAGAAAACATGGTGGCCTTTTCAAGTAAACATCAAATTTAAAATATTTACTCAACAGTTGACCTTTACTTTGGCTGCAAGCGATTCTTATGTGTAATCATTCGTTATCATGCTATTCGTTAAAAGATAAACAGCTTTTTAGGCAGTGATGCAGCCAACATTTAGTCTGGCTCCATTTTGGTATGAAAAGCCCACTTTTCTTCCAACCAATTACAATTCGGTGGATAAAAGCAGTTCACACCCTGCTTTTTCTTTTCTCATTTAATGTCTTGTTTAAAGGGTGGCACAGTGGCTCTGTGGTTAGCACTGTCGCCTCATAGGGAGAAGGTTGCTGGTTCGAGTCCAGGGCTGGCCAGTTGGCATTTCTGTGTGGAGTTTGCATGTTCGGGTGATCCGGTTTGCCCTACAGTCCAAAGACATGAGGCATAGGTGAACTGAATAAACTAAATTGGCTGTAGTGTATGAGTGTGTGTGTGAATGTGTGTATGGGTGTTTCCCAGTACTAGTTATCGGCTGGAAGGGCACCCGCTGTGTAAAACATATGCTGGAACAGTTGGTGGTTCATTCTACTGCGGTGACTCCTGATAAATAAGCCAAAGGAAAATGAATGGATGAATGACATCTTGTTTAATGTCTGATTCACACAAGACAAGTAGATTTACATTTAAAGGGGATTTACATTGGGTTTTAGGGTTATGTGCTCACTTCTGCTTATTTCAGAAATATGGAAGTTAGTAGCGACAGAGGAAGGCACATTTCTTTGGTACTTCCCAAAAACATTCAGGTAGCTCCACCACTTGACTCGCTCTGCATACACAACAGACTCCTATTCAAAAGTGTGATTACGTTAGTATGTTTTCATGGGTGCCTGACAACTGAAAATAGATCTGGTAGCAGATATCAACAGCCTCTGTTACTTTTTACCTTGCACTTTTTTGTTAACACTTATTATTATTTATTTAGGATATGCGTTTTCACATTCTGACTCCAATGTCTCATTATTAAATTGTTTAAGTGACTATAATTAAATTAAACATTCTTGTTCTTTGGAAGAGTGTACTTGCATTGTGATGACATTTTAGTGGCATAAAATGGTTATAAAATGACAATAATATTGTTTATTGCAATATATTTCGGTGCAATATATCATATAACAAAAAATAGATATCGTGACAGGCTTACAAAGTGGGTAATATTTTTGCAGAAACTGTGTCAGTTGTTTTTTCTTCACCATTCTGTGATGAATAGATTTAATTTGCTCAGTTAAAATGATTAGCTCTCCTGTGAATTTTTTTATTATTTTCCAAATATTTAAAATATGAAAAATGGCTGTTCAATGGAACTACTTATTTCAACAGGTTTTACACATAATAACTAATTTCTAATAACTAATTTCTGTGGTCTTTGCCATGATGACAGAAGATAATATTTTACTATTTATTTTGCAAAATATTAGTATTGAGCGTAAAGTTAAATTAAAAGGCTTAATAATTAGGTTAAATAGATCTACTAGGCAAGATTGATTATTTGGCAAGCCATTGGACAACAGTGGTTTGTTTTAAAATAATAATTTATTATTATTATTATTATTATTATTATTATTATTATTATTATTATTATTATTATTATTATTTTATGTTTTTAGATTTGTCCAGCCAAACTAAAATAAATGAGACTTTCTTCAGAAAAAAATAATAAATACTGTGAAAAATGTCTTTGCTCTGTTAAACTTTTCACTTATCACTTTTTTTCCTTTTTAATAATTTGAATTTCTTAGGAGGGCTAATAATTAGGTAATAATTCAACGTGGCATTCATTTTTGACTCCTTTGAATCTCAAAGTAATAGATGTATCCATTTTCTTTTTTGGATATTTAAAATAAAGAAGAAAGTCAGATCTCTCCAAACTCATTTAGCGTGACTACAATAACACTGTGGCGTCAGTAAAAATAAAATCTGTTATTACACGTCTAGATTGGTGTGCAAAGCTGTTGTCATGTCTGTCTCAGACTTCTGCTCTTATCTTAACATCCACCATCTCTCAAGTACACAGAGCATCCTCTGCATTTCAGCCACACCACTGCACATAATCTCTTAGTCTCTTAGTCACATAGCCTCTTAACCACAGGGGCTCGTACTGTCACATGCCTCCAAACGAAACAAAAAACAAAAGAAACGTCAAGATGTTCCGATGTTACCAATGACCACTTTATCATGCAATTCGGGGAAGTTTACAGGGTAATCTTTATCAGATTTTGCTTTTGCTGTTTCTCCCATCTGGTTTTAAAGTTGTGTATCTCCCCCAAAACACGAGGTTGAGCTGATGAGATTGTGGTCTCTGACTGTGTGTTTTGTCATCCACAGAAAGTCAAGAGTGCTCACAGCACATGGTGAATGAGCGTCTCGGAGAGCTGGTCCATGTGTTGAAGGCTGTCATTGGCAAACACCAGGCACTGAACTCATCTGAAATCCTCGGTGCTGCAGGGACTGTTATTGCTAAAGTCAAAGGTGAGCATCCCTCTTCTCATTTAAGAAACATTCAGAACTGAAAAATCTATTGAATTGATCTTGCTATTACAGTTTTCAGTCAGAGGGGGTTATCTTAAGACTGTCATGAAACCTTTATAATCCTGACTTTCGCTCAGTTATGTTATTTTAAAAAGGTGACATTGTTTTAGATGTTTTTGCTATAACAACTTAACGTAATACAGTACACCATAATCAGCCTTTTGTCATGGCAACTTGACATTATTAAGACAACATAACTTGTCATAAATCTGGCATAAACATGATTGTCTTGAGGCCATTATAACGGTGCCATGAATTTTATAACAGCGTCATTTCAATTTTTGCTACACAGCTTATTTTACTACAGTTGGGTTTCAGTAGGGTTTTCGTGGGTCATAGAATTTCTGGAATATCATGGAATTTTAAAAGGTTAATTGCACGCATTGGATGTCAGGAAATTTTAGATATTTATTTCCAAGTCATAGAATATCAAGGATTTTTATCAAATTTTACTTTACATTTATTAAAATGTAATTTTTCTATACAGTATTTTTCATCACGTTGTTTCCCCTGTTTTGTCTATTGTTATGATTTGTCTTTTTTTCTCATGCCTTTTTATTCCTTCCTTTTATTTGCTTGTCAACTGGGCATCAAATATATTTAAACAATATGATAAAAAATAATTGCAGTATATAATATTAAGCAGCTTAAGTTGCTTTGTTTTGCTAAAAATGAATGGAAGATAATGAGACCGGAAGTCTCTTGTGTGAAAAGCAAGGTGGATAGGTCATGGAAATTCAGCTTCTTAATCTGTGTAAATCAGGGAAAAGTCAGGGAATTTGACATTTGACTTTTGAGTTGAGCAAATTGAATTAGTCATCAAAATGACAATAAATATTAGTGACACTGTTACAAAATTATTTGACACAGAATTGACACTTTTAATGACACATTCAGTTTGTTTTACTAAAAAAAAGGTGATCAGAAAAATATCCATGACCCAATGGCCTCATGACAATAATGTTTATGACGGATTTATGATGTTTTAATGTCAAGTTGTCAAAGAAAAATACAGGTTGTGATGTTTTTGTTTATCAAGTCGTCATAGCAAAGACTTCTCAAACAATGTCACCTTTGCATTTAAAATGACATAACTGAGCGAACAACACTTAATGACAGCTGCCATAAGCATGAATAAAATCTCCTTTATGTTCAAGTCACGATTCTAATGGCATCATGACCTAATGGCAAGTAAAGTGTTACTTAAAGGTCTGTACATAAGCCACAATGTCTGCACAGCTCTATGAACCCCATCTGGCATAAAAATCACCACTAAAAGGAGAAAAACCAAGATATGTGAACAAGCTGCACATTTTGGACACTTGTGATCCAAATACCATGAATACCTCAGCAGTTGCTGCAATCACCAAAAACAATGAGACCATTTTTAACGCTTGGCGTAAAGAGCACTTAAAGGGAAAGACCACCAAAAATGGAACATTCCCTGTTTATTTACCTACACAGGCCATTTAAGATATAGGTCACTTTTTTGTAGAAAAAGTAGAAAATTAAATATAAAAATTAATGATATTAGAATATTAGTTGACACAGCGATGCTTTTAGAGTCATAAAATAAAATTAATATGTGCCTCCACTTTGATACCCAACAATCATTTGGACTGTCCAAGAAACGGAACCTATGACATTTCTGACATTTAATCTCTTGCCTCAGCAAATGTGCCTAAGTGTGTTCAACTTCCTGTGGCATAATAATGTACGCATGAGTGCAAACTACCAGTAACAGTTTGTTTACTTGCTTATAAGTCACCAATGACTACAAATTTGTGTTCTACTAAAGAAAACAGCATCCACTCTCTTTATTTTTGCATGAACTGTCCCTTTAATGAATTATGTATAATTTGCCCACCTCTTCAAAACCAGCCAGTTATATAAATCCATCATTATTTTACGTTATATAATCCATCACTATTTTACGTATTTTTATCTCATGGGTAATATAATACAAAGCAGTTGTTTTTATTCTGACAGCAGATGTATTATCCATTTGTTATTAATAAAACTTTTTTTTTTTGCACCCGTCAAGTTCCAAAACAACAACAGAAAAAAAGTGAAAATTCTTTACACGTTTAAAGACTGAAGATTCAAAACAAATGAACATTACTACATGGTTATATAATATATGCTCATAGCAAGATATTAATTTGGCTCATGCCACCCACTCCCAGTCTAAAGTATCATGCTAATTCTTCTGGCTCAGGCACAGGAATGTCCACATCGGTGTCCATCAGCCAGATTTGCAGACTGAAACAGGAACAGATGACTTCTGCGTTTAACTGACATATACTGAAAATGTTTCTTATTGGGTATCCACACAATTTGTGCTATTTTCTGAAGTTTTAAGTGGCCACTAGAGTATCATCTTTTGCCACTAGAGGGCCTGTGACCGCTCTTGAGCTCCCATGTGTCCAGCACAGGGCCAGATTCTTCATTGTTTTTGTCAAAGGGAGGTCTGAACAGCTTAACAGCGGAAGATAATGTGGATTGGGTCTTTTCTGACACGCTCGAGGCCTTTTTTCAATGGGAAGCGGAGTAGAAAGGCCGGTCGCCTCAGATGCCCGCCTCAAATTACCTGCAAGGCCGACATTCCACCATGCGCTTCCATTTTAACACCCCACAACCATGTCAGCCGTCTATCTCTTTTTTGATAGAATGCTGTGAACATCAGGAAATCAGATGCACATTTTTCCCCCTCCTCTGTCACACTAAAAAATGCTGCATAGTTCGCTGAGGAATCTCTCAGGGGCGCAGCAATAAAAGTGTCAAGTGTCTCAAGTTATTGAAATTCTTTCTTCCCCCGCCCACGTCTAGAGCGAGTCAGTGGCATCCGACTGGCGGTATTATTATCTTTACTTCTGATCTGGATGAGTCTCTGTTATCTCAGGTATTTTATCCCATCCTATGACTCATTGCACCTGATAAACTCAAACCTGCATGGGTTACTTTTTTGAAAGCCACTAATATATATAGTAAGAATCATACTTGTTTGTAGACATATGCCGATATTCCATAATTCAATATATCGTGATAATGAACATGCACAATATTGATATCGTAGGCACTTCAAAATACCCCAGATAATTGTTTATTATTTTTAGAGTGCTTTTATAAGAACATTCACATTGTATTTGCAGTGGTGTTTATAACAGCACCACATGCTTGGAGACTTTAATTTATTTATTTAATATTATTTTATCCTTTAATTTTTAATTTTAATCTTTAGCTTAGTAGTTAAAACGTGAACATTTTCACAGTAATGTTGTCTACTACATGCTGAAATACTGACTGGAAATTCTGTGGTAGTTTTATTGTTTATGCCTAATAAGCAGTATTGGGGAAAGTTACTTTTGAAAGTAATGCATTACAATGTTAAGTTACTCGTTACTTTTGAGATACTTTTGCGTTACTTTTTCTTACCTGACTGAGGCTTGATCTCTTTCAGAACTTGCAGTGTTTTTTCTTCCTTTTAGAGGAGCTCTACAGTAACAACGCACTGTATAACCTTTATTTATCTTTAAAAAACACACACCAAAAATGATAACTTAGGATAATGTTATCTTTTGAGAACTTCCTGATGGCTATACATGCTGTATATGCAGATTAATGAAAGTTTAAACCAACGTGTTTGCTACTTTTGTACTTTTTGTCTTATTAGTTATGTGAAATCACTTTTCCTCTTCTTTGATGCGTTCAGAATGAGAATAGTTCCATCGCAGACATGTAAAGCTCTGGCCTGCCTTCTTGATTTTTGTCTGTTTCCACGGGTAGCACATTCTCTCATTGGGTGCGTGATTCAACGTGACTACGTTTATTTTAATTCAGCAATTTATATTTCAAAAGCGAATTAATTAAACTAAAAAGTAACTTGCATTACATTATTAAAAAAGTAACTCAAGTATTATTACTTACCTTTTAAAAGTAATGTGTTACTTTACTCGTTACTTAGAAAGGTAATATTATGACATAACTCACATTACTTGTATTGTGTTACCCCCAACACTGCTAATAATAACTAATATAATTCAGTTGTTTTAAACAATTTTAAAATATTAGCTGTAATAAATCTGTCCTTTTCTCACTGTTGATTTGAATCCATTAACTAACATTTACTTGAGACTTTATTATATTGTAAAGTGTTACTTATTGTACTTTAAAATCCATTGTGCAATTTAATTTGGTCAAAACATTAGTTTGCTCTGAATATTTATCTACAATAAAGAAATATTATTCCTGTTAAAGTAACCCTTTTGCAGTGTAGTTCAATACCACGATAATACCATAATACTGTGATAAAAGATTCAGAAACGAAACGCAACAATATAATTTGATACCATCAAAAACTATTAAATAAATTATTAAAAACTATTAAAAAAAGAATTAAAAAAGACCACATATTAACAAATTTGTTAAGAATTCTTCCCAATGACGCACAAAATGGTTTCAAGGTTTTTTTTGTTTTTTTTTTCATTGAGAGAACCTGCTTTCCAAAAGTAGCCATTCCCATATCTGAGCTGTGAACAGGGCAGAAGTGGAAGCATTGTTGTGGAGCTGCAGGATGTCCTGAGGAAGAAGTCAGCGTTCCATTGCAGGGGCGATTGAGTCGCACGGCTGAATTCAGAAGCAGAGAGACATGTGCCAGGAGCCATGCACCTCTTTCTCAGCACCACTCATCTATTTAACAGTATGGATGTCAGTTGAGTCAGTCGCAGCATTTTGCGTGACATCCAACCAACCAAAATCGACCATGCGGAACTGGAAACTATAGCTGAAGATGTTGCTTTTTTGTGGCCTCGTCACTTTTTCTTGTATGTCAGGAAAAAAAGTGGAAGTCAGGCTCTATTGAATCATTGCAAACTAGGCTGTGCTGTTAGTTCCTGAAATTCAGGGGGAGTTTTGACTATCGTCAATCTGTGCTTTACCTTATCAAGCTTGGATATCACTGCAAGTTCAAGTTACAGGAGTTGGTAAGTTGCGGCGAAAGTAGTTTGAACGTCCTTTGAATGTTTTGCGAGTTTTGTCAGTGTTTCCTGTAAAGCAGAAACTCTGCTAGCAGACAGGAAGCTCTTGGTACATGCAAGTTTTTATAGCCGCTCTAAGGTTTTGCAAGTTTGAGTTTTAAAATAAAGATGTCTTTCTAGATGCTTAAAAACATGTAACTTACTGGTCATCATATTCTTCAAACAATGAAAGCAACTTAGGAAGTAAAGCAACCTGTGTTTTATTTACATGCAAACTGTTCAGCGTTTGTTTTGTACTCTAGAGAAGCACATCCTGAGTACAAAGCAGCATTTAAATAAGGAAGAACCTGTAGAAGTTCCTTTTCTTTGTGTGCTATTTTGTTGAGAACAATTCAGCATATTAATGAATGAATGGATTATATGTATGTGTTGTATCTACTTGTCTGTTCTTAATATCTATGCTGGGGTTCCTAGCTGTTGATGGATTCATATTTCCACGAAAGCATTGAGATCTATGTTAACGCCCCATTGCTCTTCATCATCATCATCATCGTCATCATCTAATAAGAATTGTACTTTTGGTGGCTTTTGGCTGCACTTCTCATGGTGGTTTATCACTTCCCACAGGCGTGAACTTCAAGGAAGTTAATAACGAAAATAAAAGCACAATATTTGGCGAGATACACACGTCGATTGACACTTTGGCGTTCACCTTTGGCAATGTGTGAGTAAAGTATCAGTCTTTTGAAATCAAGTATGTATTTTAAAGGCTCCCTCTCTGTCTGTTTACAGTTACTTTCAGTTTCTATGGCCTGATTTAACAGCACACATCAGCTATGTATCCTTTACTGTCTTACTGCTGATGAAACGTGCTTGCCATGTTGCAGCATTAGGGTTAGTTCACCCAACTGTTGTTATGTCCTTCCAAACCCATAAGACATTCTTTGAAAGGTTAGTTGTATTCAAAAATGAACATTCTGTTATTAATCACTCACCCTCATGTCACTCCAAACTTCAAAGACCTTTGTTCATTTTTGGAACACAAATTATGATATGGTTTTGATGAAATTTGAGAGCTCCCTCATCCTCCATAGACCGCAACAGTCTGAACTTGTTTGAAGTCCAAAAGGCTATCAAAAACATTTGATGTGTCTTTGGTAATTCAAACGTAATGTTATGAAGCAACAATAATACTTTTATGTACACAAAAAACAAAAATAGCGACTATAATCAACAGTTTATTCTCTTCTGTGTCAGATTAGAAGTCAGAGAGCTCTCGGATTTTAGCTAAAATATTTACATTTGAGTTCGGAAGATGAGCCAAGGCTTTACAGGTTTGAAAGGACTTGAGTGTGAGTAATTAATGACATCATTTTCATTTAGGGATGAACTAACACTTTAAATAACTTTGTTCCTTAAAGTAAATCTGAGTGATTTCTGTTGACCATCCACCCAACTGACACTTCAAAAAGGTTTGTAAATTTGTCATAAAAGTAATCTATATTAATTGAGCAGATCCAAGTCCAAGTCCTTTGAAGAGTAACAGATGATGAACAGATTTAATTTAATAGTCTTTTATTGATATAGAAACTCTGATCAACTCATGCAAGGTTTTAGGGACTGCTTACCATATTAGTCCCCGTTTTCACCTGCCATTTTTAGTCATCCAATCAAAATTGTTAATATCACCTGGTAGGGCTGCACAATATATTGTTTTAGCATTGGTATCCCAATGTGCACATTTGCAAATATCAGTGTCGAGTCAGGATTATGATCCCCACAGAATAACATTTGTGGAGTCATTGGAAAGTTTAACAATAATGGAAAGTTTATTACTTGCATGTGTTTTTAGGGCCTGTCACTGTAAGTATTTCAAGCAAGTTTGTAGATTTAACAAAGATTAATTGTATTTAATTATTTACATAACAAGGGATAATATATACAGTGTTATTTAACATTTGATTATTCAGTTTATCTACTTGAAAACTAATAGACTCGCCAGAAACCTTGGTTTTCTTCATCATATTTTTGCTCTATAGTCTATAGTATTTATTTATTGTATTTTATGCAAATGCATTCTCCTACAAAATCATCCCAATCAATATCAAAGTATGAATTCTTTCCAAATAGAGCTATTCAATTCATCTGGTGCAATCGTATTGATATTGCAAATATAGCAGACAAACTAAATATGTCAGTTATTTCCAATAGCATGTGCAACCCTACCACCTGGTGTTAACATGCGTTCAGATACATCCATTGTGACCACTTGTCTACAGATTGTATCAAGACCGTTCTCTTAATTTATGAAAACTATTAACATACTATTATAAGAGTTTTATGTGTGGTCAATTGATGTGTTCCAGCAGTGACATGCTTTTCTTTTCCACCGCAGAGTTTCTGACTTCCTTATGGGAGATGTGGACAGTGGCTCCAGGTTGGGGTATCCCCAAGCCAGAAGAAGTCGTGTAAGTTGTCATCTCTGTTACCTTTTTTAAAAACTATAGGTCACATGATGGCTCTTCAAAAGCCTTTAAACAAAACGTTGACCCGCCAAAAATAATATTTACTATGACAGTTTTTGTTCTGCAGCTCATTTTCATGCAATGTGAGTTTATAGTGACCACATCTGCCAATATAATGCACAATTAAAGTAGTCCTTATGACTTATGTGTTGAATTTCATGTCATCTGGAGCCATAAGATAGCTTTATGTGAGAAGCAGATTGAAATCTATTTATAAACAGAAGTATCATGTGGCTTCAGAAGACTTGCCGGAAAGACTTTTTAATTGTTGTTAATTTAAAAACAAAATCTGTTATGCTCACCAAGGCTTTGAAAATGATTTCAAAACAACTGTCGTGTACTTTAAAGCTGAAGTTTAGTGTCACACGATACTTCTGCAGTCATTCTAATAGGCTGATTTGAAGCTCAGTCAATAATTTCTTATTATTATCTATTATTAATAATAGCAGTGCTTAATATTTTTGTGTAAAATATTTTTTTTATGAATTCTTTGTTCATTGTGGTACCATATATAGTAAAAAAAAAAGCTCCTTTAAGATTCTACATATGTTTTGTTTTTGTTCTATTATATTTAATAACAAATGCGAGTGAATGATGACCATTTTTCAGTTCAGTAAACTCTTCGTTTATGTTTATTGGTCTGCTTTGAAAATAATGAAATCTGGCTGGCCTCTGTGATTTAAAGAAGCTTTGAACCGCCGAGATGTTGAAAGACGAGATAAAAGACGAACCCTCAAAAGAAGCAGCTTCTTTTTCATCCTTCACCTCTGTAATCAAACTGTGTGAAACATCTTTCCCTTTATCTCCTCTAGTCTTTTGAAAACCTCTCTGAAGATTCACGAGGCTGCAGTCAAAATGATCTGGCAGGTAAATGGATTTTCATCTTTTCATCTCCTTTACGTCTCGCATCCCTTCATCACTGTTTTTATCACGAAGATAGCAGGTGAAGTGTTGCTGTGAATAGGCTTCTGCTGGTATCACATATTCTTTTTGCAATTTTAATTGCTAAATATTTTATGATTGTATGGAATTATCACGTTATTGACAAAAAAGATACTTGGTGTATTGCTTTATTTTATATAAATGTATAAATTTAAGTTTTAGTCAAATTAAATTGCAAAATGATTACAAAGTACAATAGCACTGGGTACATAATAAGTACAATAGCACTGGGTACATAATAAATGTTAGTTAATGCATTAAAGTCAACAGTTAGAAATATGCATATTATAGTTATATGTTACAACTGGATTTTAATAGTTTTAACTCCATTTAATAAACCACCTTTGATTACAATATTTGATTTTTGAGGCGATAATTAAGAAATTAACATTACCTAAGATTAATAAATGCTTTTGTAGTTGTTTTACATTGACTAGTTAAATTAACCGATAAATAAATGTAACCTTGCGGCACGTTTCCACTGGTACTTGGGAGCACAGTGAATTTTTTCAGTTAATTCATATGGAAGTTGAGCGTAAATTGTCACGTAGTGCATTAAGGAGTTGAAAGTAGCACAGGGTAACATTGAGATCAGCTGTGAGCACCAAAAAGGTTGGGCATTTCTCGACTTTATGCAAATGTCAAGTGAAAAACGCTGCGCTGGGCTGCAACCAATCGCTGTGAAAAATGGGCAAGGCAAGAGGTTGGTGTACGTGTTTGTGGAATTGGATTACTGAGCTGAAATCAGATCACAACGGCAAAAATGCTCTCTGCCATTAGAAAACCATTCGAAAAATATGCTTCTCAACGCATGCGATCGGGGCCTAAGTCTTCAAGCATTTGATGCTGTGATGAACAACAATCTAAATATTTTTAAACAAAACTTTAAAGCAAAAGTTTAATTAAGAAATAATTATTCAGGGCATTCTGAATTGTCAACGATATCAATGTTGTGCATGTCCTTTATCATGATATATCAAATTATTGAATATCAGCATATAGTGAATCTCATCAGCTATTTTATCTACCCTCAAGCAACAGAAAGACTAAGTTGAAACAAACTACACATGAAAAGTGTTGTTCTAGCCGAGAGACAGATGAACTACGCTAGCACTGGGTCATCATCGTCATGAACTCCACACACCCTGTACCTTCACACTTGTGTTGTTTTTCATATAGTCTAACGTTCCTCTTGTTTGCCAAATGGTTGACATTCTTTGGGCTTTTTTGGACGTTTGTGTGAGGAATGGGAACCACATGTGGCTTATTGGGCGGGTGCTTGGATTCAGTGCAGCTGAATTGCGTGTCAGTGCATTTGACTAAGGTTAAGCAGTCACAGATTTTATGAGACAAACTTACACGTTCATGCCACGCAATATATCGTACATGCATTTAATGCTACCACACATTAATGTCAGTTTTAGAAGCATTTCATCACTCACCATCAAGTGGGATGCTGGAGAATATTTAGACCTCTTACAAGCAAGCCTGCCCTCAATTGCTGTCTTTAATAAGGCTGACTTGTAAAGTTTGCCTTGTAACTTTTGGCTTATAAACTGTATGAGGCAGTGACATTTAATAGTAGATTTTAAATGATAGTTTTGAAAAGCAGAGACGAGGTTGGGGAAATAAAAATGTCTTCAAAGGGAACCTCTGTGTAGTTTCAGCAATTCTTTTAAACACTGTGGAGCACTTGTATGTTTTTTTTGTTTGTGTGTGCTCATGTGTGGTGTTCTGGGTGTTTTCAGATCATGCTCTGTCTCCAGAACTGTCCACGGTTGAGCAGGTGGACCTTCTTCTCCTGAAGAATGACAGCGGTGTAGAGTCAGCTCTGCTCTATGCCAAGGCCTGGTCCAAATACACCAAAGACATGCTGGCCTGGGTGGAGAAACGCCTGAGCCTGGGTCAGTCCATTCTTAAAGCTTAATCTTTTTTGTATTCTGTTTCTAAACCTTGATCTGCTGTGTTTCATGTGGTTTTTATGTTTTTGACAGACATGGAATGTGCCAAAAGCTTTGCCAAGATGGCAGAATCCGCAAAGGCTGTAGCAAGTCAACAGGTAATGGTCTTTTTAGTACATTGTTTTGTTATAATACAAATATAAACTACTACTCAAATGTTTGAAGTAGGTTTAATATATAAAGAAATAAATACCTTTATTTAGCAAGGATGCATTAAAGGTACAGTTCACCCAAATCTGAAAATTATGTCATCATTCACTTGTTCCAGTCCTGTTTGACTTTTGTTTTCTTCTGTTGAATGCAAAAGAAGTTATTTTGAAAAAAGTTGGGAACCTGTAACTATTGACTTCCATAGTAGAAAAAACAAATAGTATGGAAGTCAATGGTTATAGGTTTCCAACTTTTTTAAAGCTGCGTAATACAAAAATCTATTTAACATTACAAATGTCACCTTTGAACACTAAATATTATGTTTTAAAAAATTTGTAAAATATTTTGTATATTTTTAAAACATTCTATTAATTAATAAATGCTGAATTACACCTGAATCTAGTCTTGTCATTACAGGAATAAATGACTTTAAATGAATTGACTTTAAGTGTTTTAAAATACAAAGTAGTTATTTTAGATTGTGCGCATATTTCATAATGTATATTTTTATTGCTTATGATCAAACACTGTGAAAAAAAGCTGACGTCCAATTCTTTCATGTTGTCCCATCACAAATAGATTAAGCTAACCTAATTGTTTTAACAAATTTAAGTGGATTGAACATAAAACAATCAAGTTGTCCCACAAATAACCCCAAGAATTGTGTTGATTTAGCTTACTTTAAATAAGTAGTTTGAACAAGCAGCAAAAATCATTTTATGAGTGAATAAACTGTTTTTGGAGCTTTGGTGAGCGGAAGATGTTTCTTTCTAATGCATTCTTACAAACCCCAACCTTCCGAGTCATTTTGAGCGATGACGTGACAATGTTTTGTGGTCTTCTGTCTTTATCTGAAGGATTTCATGCCTTTCCGGGATATCTATGTGTCTGCTTTTAAAAACGAGATCGAGTACAATCACGTACTGCTCCAAACGGCTGCAGCTCTTCAGACCAACAAATTCACCCAGGTAAAATCTATTGATTCCTCCGAACGCTTTAAGCCAACTATTTAACCAATCAATTCCTAGAATTCCACACATTTTCCCATAATTCCAACAGCCACTGCTGGCCCGCAAGAATGACCTGGACAAGCAGAGGAAAGAGATTAAAGAACAATGGCAAAGAGAGCTGAAGAAAATGGTACTGATGCCTATTTGAATTGGAATTTCATCACTAACACAACATTTCTTCAGAATGAAAGCACTTTATAACCTACGTGTGTTTTCAGAGCGAGGCAGAGAGTGCTTTAAAGAAGGCTCGGCTGCTGAAGGGGCAGAAGAGAGAGGAGTACGAGAAGGCCCGGAGCTCGACCAGCCGTACTGAGGAGGAGCAGCCGGCAGCAGGAGGCAGGACATTGGAGAAGAAACGCAGGGTGGAGGAAGAGGCCCTACAGAAGGTACTGCACAAACTAAACTATAAAGACTTTTAAAGCTCTTAATTCAGCTTCACACACAGACACACCCTTGAGTTTTATTGTCCTTGTTTACTAGGCATCAAAGCAGCAATGAGAAACACAGAGCTTGCAGGACTTTCCTTAACAACCGATGTTGTGTGTGAAAATTAGGCAATGTAACAGGGATCTTACGAGTGCTAGAAATCCATGCCAATGCTCGAATGTTATTCCTTTTGCTCACACTTTACAGTAAGGTTTCATTAGTTAATGTGTTTACTAACATCAACTAATAATGAACAATACAGCATTTATTATTCATAGTAGAGCATTTACTAATGCATTATTAAAATTCATGCTTGTTTATAGTAGATGATGCTGTGAGTTTACATGAACTTACAGTGAAGAGCTTTAATGATAACACTTTAAAATAATGGTCCATACTTACACGAACAAACTATTAATAATACATTTATTACGGTATTTATTCATCTTTGTTAAAGTTATATTATTTAAGTGAAATAACATTAGTTCGTGTTAACTCACAATGCATTAACTAACACTAATAACAAGCACAACTTTAAATTTTAAAAATGCATTAGTAACATTTACTATGATTAATAAACACTTACAAGATTATTCATACTTAGTTAATGCTAGTAAATATATTAACTAATGAACCACTATTCTAAAGTGTTGCCACTTTAATTCCATTAACTAACATGAACAAAGATGAATAAATACTGTAATCAATGTATTGTTAGTAAATACATCATTCATTTTCTTTTCGGCTTATTCCCTTTATTAATCTGGGGTCCCCACAGTGGAGTGAACCGCCAACCTATCCAGCACATGTTTTTTTACACAGCGGATGCCCTTCCAGCTGCAACCCATCACTGGGAAACATTCATACACATTCATCCACACACATACACTACGGACAATTAAGCTTACCCAATTCACCTATACCGCATGTCTTTGGACTTGTGGGGGAAACCGGAGCACCCGGAGGAAACCCACGCGAACACGGGAAGAACATGCAAACTCCACACAGAAATGTCAACTGACCCAGCCAAGGCTCGAACCAGCAGCCTTCTTGCTGTGAGGCGATTGTGCTACCCACTGTGCTGCCCGTAAATACATCATCTTACATTAAATAATACAATCTTATTGTAAAGTGTTACAAGTATTTTTAAGGTTTGAAAATATAAATTTAAGGTGAAATATGACATTCCAACACATTTAAGATGCGAGTAAATGACATTTAAGAGAGTAAATGACTAATTCTATGTTGAGCTTAGAGTAAACATGCCATCAAATATTTCCCTTATAATACTATACTATACTATACTATACTATACTACAGTAGTCAAAATTTGAAGTGGATCATTACCTTTCGTCAAAATTGTCCTAAAACTATTGAATAACACCCAATCTTGTCCTAAGACAATTTTGAAAAAATTATTTGATTCACTTCGAATGTTGACTGTACTGTATATCACATGATAAGAAATAGCATCTGATATAATGTGTCGAAATATGTATGTAAACTTTGTAATTTGACCAACTTGTAAATTGCTGAAAAAGTTGGGAAAGGTTTTAGAACCCTGATGTACAGTAACCTATACATTATTGTTGCTCTAAACAGTCTATAAACCTCTACCAACTACAAGGCATTATATTACATTGCATACCACTCAGAAAACCTTTTTCTTTCTAAAATGTTGTATTTTGAATGGCTTGATGGCACAGAAATGACATAAAACAGGCTAGTAAAGTGACTGCACTCGTGTTTTGTTTGGCTGATGGTCTGTTTTTGTGGTAACTCCAGGCAGAGGAAGCGCAGGAGCAGTATAAAGCCTGTGTGGCCGATCTGGAGGCCAAGAAGGTCAGCCTGTCAAACGCTAAGAGTGAGATCCTCGCACAGATTCGGAAGCTGGTCTTCCAATGTGACCTGACCCTCAAAGCGGTCTGTATCCCTGTCACAACATCGCTATTACACACAACTGTTGAAAAATGCTCTCTTCTTCTTCTTCTTCTTCTTCTTCTTCTTCTTCTTCTTCTTCTTC
>CAIGQW010000532.1:7340860-7372208 GCA_903798125.1 Danio choprae
TCTTCTTCTTCTTCTTCTTTGTTTAATTCTTCTTCTTCTTCTTCTTTTTCTTCTTCTTTGTTTACTTCTTCTTCTTCTTTGTTTAATTCTTCTTCTTCTTCTTCTTCTTTGTTTAATTCTTCTTCTTCGTTTAATTCTTCTTCTTCTTTGTTTAATTCTTCTTCTTCGTTTAATTCTTCTTCTTTTTTGTTTAATTCTTCTTCTTCTTCTTCGTTTAATTCTTCTTCTTCTTCTTCTTCTTCTTCTTCTTCTTCTTCTTCTTTGTTTAATTCTTCTTCTTCTTCTTCTTCTTCTTCTTTGTTTAATTCTTCTTCTTCTTCGTTTAATTCTTCTTCTTCTTTGTTTAATTCTTCTTCTTTGTTCAAATATTACTTAAGAAGCCTTAGTTTTTAATAATAATTTTATATGTACAGTTGAAGTAAGAATTATTAGCCCTCCTTTAATTAAAAAAATATATAAATATTTTCCAAATTACGTTTACAAACATTTTTTTTACAGTATTTCCTATAATAGTCTTTCTTCTGGAAAAAGCATAATTTGTTTTTAATTTAAAAAAAAAACAAAAACTTTTTTAAGTCATTATTATAAGCCCTCTTAAGCAATATTTTTTTTTGATTGTCTACAGAACAAACCATCATTATGACTTGCCTAATTAACCTATTTAACCTAGTTAAGTCTTTAAATTACACTTTAAGCTGAATACTAGTATCTTGAAAAATATATAGTAAAATAGTATGTGCTGTCCTTATGGCAAAGATAAAATAAATCAGTTATTAGAAATTAGTTATTAAAACTATTATGTTTAGAAATGTGTTGAAAAATCTTCTTTCCATTAAACCGAAATTGGGAAAACAAAATATATAGGTGTGCTAATAATTCAGGAGGGCTAATAATTTTGACTTCAATTGTATATATTTACATTTTTATTTGTATTTACATTTTTTATATTTACCAAAGCTGCATTTAAGATCACATTTAAATACACTATAAGCAACACAATCTATAAACATTTATTCATGTGGCAGCATAGCTTGATTTTCAACAGTCTTCATTCCAGTTATTCTAATATAAACATGTGGTGCTCAAGATCAATGTTGTAAATGGTTTCTTTCACATTTTCTTATTGAATAGTAAAAACATTTTTTTTGAATGTGTTGTACCAAATATTTGTTCCAGATATACAATATTACCATATTGTAACATTATTTAAATACAGTTGAAGTCAGAATTATTAGCCCTACTGAATTATTATATATAGATAATATTTTCCCCCCAATTTCTGTTTAATGGAAAGAAGATGTTTTGTCAACACATTTCTAATCATAAAGGTTTTAGTAACTCTTTCTAATAGTTTTAATACATTTCTAATAACTGATTTCATTTATCTTTGCCATGATGGGAGTACGTAATATTTTACTAGATATTTTTCAAGATACTAGTATTCAGCTTAAAGTGACATTTAAAGGCTTAACTATGTTAATTAGGTTAATTAGACAAGTTAGGGTAATTAGGCAAGTCATTGTATAAAGATGGTTTGTTTTGTAGACAATGAAAAAAAATATATTGCTAAAAAAGGCTAATAATATTGACTTTAAAATGTTTTTTTTAAAAATGACAAACTGCTTTTATTCTAGCCAAAATAAAACAAATAAGATTTTCTCCAGAAGAAAAGATATTATAGGAAATACTGTGAAAAATTCCTTGCTTTGTTATAGCATCATTTGGGAAATATTTGAAAAAGAAAAAAGAATCAAAGGACGGCGAATAATTTAGACTTCAACTGTATATTGCATTTTTTGTAATATTTTATAACTTCTGTAAATGCATTCTTTGTTTTTGTTTATTTTAATCTTACAGAATTTTTTGAACAGTAGTATATATATATATATATATATATATATTATCCACATGCATTTGTGACTCCCCCCCCATTTATTGTATACTGACTTTTCTCACACCCTCTTGTAGGTGACAGTGAACTGGTTCCAGATGCAGCAGGCTCAGACTATGCCCTTGTCCGTCAACTACCAAGCTCTAAGCGAACAGGCCAAGAAGTACGAGCCAGGTCAGCGCTACTCGGAATTTGTGCGCAGTCTCCCTAAAGAGCGTGTATGGCTGGAGTCTCTGTCTCAGGACATCACTGCTTCCTCAAAAACGGGGTAAGTCCACACTCAAGTTTCCGTGTAGACCAGAGAAAGGCAAGCATTGTTTGCATCTTCCTCAGGAAGAACGACGAACGAAACAACGGTCGGTAATGGCGTGTTGTTTACCCAAGAGTTCTGCTCGCTGTAATCGCTGCCCAGTGTAAACTCTGCTTTTCAGCTTGACCTCTGAATCACACCCACGTCAAACATACTGGCCAGTGCTATCACATACCTTTACAGTCTATTCAATCTTAAGTAACCCATTTCACAATCAGCAGAGATTTCGTGCTGCCTGTTTTGCCTGTATTTTTATAATGTGCAGGGTTTGTAGGTCTGCTGGAAATCCTTGAAAATGGTTGACTTTTAATGAGGATTTTAGATTAGGTGCTTGAAACTATTTGAAAATGTAATTGTGTTGCTTTTGAATAAATTTGATACTGAATTGGTTTATAATTTTTTGTTTTGCTTTTGCATAATATGAAAACTCTAGTCTGTAGCATGATCTGATCTGTCTTTTATTTATCTGCAACCTTTGCTTAAGCAGTGGGAGAATACAGAATGCATGGAGATTACAATGAATAATTCATAAAATTTAAATTAAAATAAATTTAAGATGAAAGATGACAAATTTCAAAAGTGAGTAAATTACATTTAGGATAATTTTTTTTTAATGTGAATTCTATACTATACTATACTATACTATACTATAAAATACTATAACAAATAACATCTGTTAATAATAATGCATTTTATTTATAATGTGCTTTTCTAAAACTCAAAGACAACAACAGAGAGCAATAACATGCACTAAAATACAAGGATTTAACATAGAGAATTCAAAAATCTAAAAATCCATTTTAAAAAAGATGAGTTTTTAACATCTTCTTAAAACTAGCTTGTGTGGAAGCATTCCTTACAGAATAAGGAAAAGCATTCCATAACCTGTGTACAGCAACCGAGAAGGCTATGTGATGAAGTATGTATATGTATGTATAATGTGAGTGTGTAAGTGCGTAAATCTGTAATTTTAGACACTTTTAAACATGCAAAATGCTTGAAAAAGTTCTTCATTTTCACTTTGGAAAAGGTGTAAAAATATGTGACTTAACACCTGTCTTTCCTTTCCAGAATGTCCCTTCATAAGAGGTCTCAGAACAGCACTCGCTCGTCCCATGGGAACCTGTCGCAGGGCTCTGCTACGTCTGTGGATAATCACAGCGCAGACGAGGTGGAGGGTAACGTGCAGCCCTGCAAGGCCAAGATCGCAGAGAGACGCTCCAATAGCAGTATAGACATGCAAGGTATTGCTTGCTGTAGTTTAGGGTGTTTCACCCTTAACTCCTCTTTAAAAGAAACAAACCCAGATCTCTTTAAGTTCTGAGTTCTCCTAGTGTTCATGGTTTGTTTGGAGACCTCTTAAAAATGTCACTTAAATATATGAAAACACCTTAGTCTTTTATGACCCTGATGTACAAATGTTGAACTAACATATCTCATTTAGGCAAGGGAGATTGAAAACAACAAAAAAGAATACGCTGAGAAAGCAGTACTTAGGGCTAGGGTTGTCAAAAATATCAACTTCGGTACCAATCAGTACTGAAATTTTAAAAGCATCCATTTCCTGCTAACATTTGATTGGTCATTGTGTTCAACAGAAATGACTGTGATTGACTATGAATTTGTGATTGAATCACAAATTTGACCTCTTCCCAACAGGGGAAACCACCAACAATCAAGAATGCATGATTATATGGTGTCATGGCTTTGCAATCAAAAAATGTAGTTAAGTCAATGGGGCAAAAACAGCCACTGACATAATGAAAGGGTAGTCAATTTGCCCAGAGTGTATTGTTGAGTTTTTGAAAAATTCCAAAGCATTTTCCCAAAATATGTGACAAAATAAGATTTGCCACCAAAAATCCTTCCACTTGCTGAAACACAGAGAAAGTTGTGGCCAAATTAATACTCAGAATCACCCCAGAGGGGATGAAAACCTCCCCAACAGCACATAAGGGTTAATAAAAAAAAGAGCACATTTTTACACTGTTGAGGGGAAATCAATCTACCCAACCTGCATTTGTTAGACTCTAAAACCTTTAAAACTAAAACACCTATTTTCTTCCAACTTAATCAAGATCTTTAAATGTTTGGCAGTATTAGGCATTTTAGTTTGCGAAGCTTCAACATCCTTTACAGCTTATTAGTTTTATGGCTTGACGTGTCCACTAGGGTTTTCACCCAGTTTTGGGCATTTACAGCTGCCAACAGTCAGCATTAAGACCCAAACCCAGATTAGTCCTCAGCTTTCAAAAAGCCCCTGATGTTGTGACATCATAAGCCTGAGCGCACATTTACTGCAGCATCCAGACTAACATAACAGAACACTGAACTAGGGCTGCACAATATATAGTTTCAGAATGGATACTGCAATCTGCGCATCCGCAGTAGTCATATCGCAGGATCTGCAATGTCCAGTCAGGATTAGTAGACTATCAGGCACAACAGATTTCAGATTTGTGTCTAGTTTAACAATAATAAAGTGAAGTTTTATTACTTGCATGTGTTTTAAATGCCTGTTTGAGCATTTCAAACAAGTTTAAAGCATCCAGGCATAAGAAATTGCACTGTTTTAAGCTTTAATCAAGATTAATTTGGTTTAATTATTTAAATGATGAAGACTATAGTGTCATTTTACATTTGATTATTCAATTTCAATTACTATTTGACTATCCTGAAAACCATAAAGCACTGTTCATGTTATTTGTATCTTTGCACTATTGTATTTACCTATGCTTTTCATTTATTGTATATAATTTTATAATGTCCTCCTCAAAATCAATCCAATCAAAGCTGATTTCTTCCCAAACAGAGCTATTTAACCCTTATATGCTGCTGGGGATGTTTTCATCCATTATGTGATGATTTTGAGTCTTATTTGGCCACAACCTTCTCTGTGTTTGAGCAAATGGAAATATTTTCAGTGACAAATCTTATTTTGACACATATCTTGGGAAAATGTTTTGGAAATTTTCAACACTTCAATGATATACTCTGGGCAAGTGTGGTACCCTTTTGTTATGTTTGTGGCTGTTTTTGCCCCGTTGACTTCCATTATAATGACATTTTTTTGATTGCAAAGCCATGACACCATATAATCATGCATTCTTGATTGTTGGTGGTTTTCTCTGTTGGGAAGAGGTAAAATTTGTCATTTTATTGTACACAAGGGTTAAGTCATCTGATGCAATTGTGTTCATATCACAATATATATCCCAAAAACAACTAAATATTGCAATGTCAATGTAAACCTTCAGATTTTTCCAAATGAATTTTTCTGCCACAGTTTTAGGATAGAGATTTCCGAGGTGTACGTTGATTGTGAGGTGGATGTTGTGTGTTGTAGTGCCGAGGACGCAGGGCTCTCAGCGTGCCTGGAGCTCAGGCAGTGCCGGTGGAGGAGGGATGTGCAGTGACTCCGAGAGCGCTGGAGGAAGCAGCGAGTCTCGCTCCATGGACTCCCCCACAGCCAGTCCAGGTGCTTTTCCTGATGCATGCTTTTCTACAATAAAATAAACATCTTAAAGTATTTTATGCCTCATTTCCACTTAGCGCTACTGTTCAGTATTGACCTTATTCATTACATACGAGCTGGTGCACCCATTGGAATCTTTTTGGCTCAAGACTTCCGGTCTCATTAACTTCCATTGATTTTTAATCGTTAAAACGAGCTTGTTATGCAAACTGATATTTTCTTCTTATATTATTCTACTTTTTAAGTAAAGTCATGAACACACTTGTTTGTAGAGCAAGCAGTGCCATTTTTTATTCCTAGGCTTCCCACACTTCTTGAAAGTGCTTGAATTTCAGACATATTAATTGAAGGCCTGGAAAGTACTTAAAAACAAATGTAGGTTCTTGAAAGTGCTTGAATTTGCAGTTTGTTGTGTTATTTCAATAATTGTACTGTTCTGCTTTTAAAGAACTGAGAAATTCCTAATTTAAAAATCTTAAATTTAAACCTTGCACAAGAACTATGACACACAATGCAGATTTGATCAATGTTTCAGAGACCATATTTGAATATTACCAGTATTGAATTCAAGTAAGTGTATTGTATATATACTTTGAGCATGACTGTTCATCATTACTATGATAGTTTTAGTTTTTAAGTATAAAGTGTAAGTGACATTTTAAGAACAGTAAGGCACTACATACGCTGGGGTAGGAAGTACAAGGGTGCTTGATTTAAAATTAATGGTGCTTTAAAAAGTCCTTAAATCTGCTGTTCATGAAAGTGTGGGACCCTGTCAATAGTACAGTACAGTATGATTCGGTATGGGTCACCCTAACCCGGCTTGCCTTTCCACTGCCTATGGATGATAGTTGCAATCTGTGTCATTCTCACTAAAGCAAGAATATTACGCACATATATACATACCGTATATGCACATATCACATTCTTTGCATGCTCATTGTATTCAATGTACACAAGTGGCAAGTGCATGCAAATAGATAGTGGAAGAGCTGTCTCTCTTGCTTTTCACACGTTTAGACGTGACTTGAACAGCCTCGTGTACCAAAATAGAGGGCATACAGCAGATCCTCTCCTTGCTTCTTGGCATGTGGCTGTTTTTTCACATTGTCATTGTATTTCATATGGCGCCATTGTATGATTATGGTGTTGTGTTTCAGCTGTGCATTTCACAGCTGAAACAGGATTTGTGCATTTCAAATCCTGTGTTGTTGTTAACTTGTCTTGTTGCATGCGCTAGTGAGTGCCGATTCTCTGTAAACCAAAAATTTTAAAAATAATTTTGGGCTTGACTGTACATCAAAATTACACCTAAAATGGTTTGTTATTATTAGCAGTATTATCTATATAATAGTTTAATTGTGTATCCTTTTTTACATTGTTGTAAATAGCTTTCTTTGTTTCTTTCTTGATTCTTATTCATTCATTAAATTCTCCATTCCAAAAAAACACCCTTCAATTCATTCAGTGCTTCAGTTGAGTGAATGCACTACAATTTCACCTATTTACTAATTTGTTTATTTGTTCATTTCTTTCTTTCTTTCTTTTTTTTTTTTTGATTGATTGCTTGCTTGATTCATTATAGCTTTTGGTTTCTGGTTTAACATATTTTTAAATAATAAATGTCTAACCTGTTAGCCAGCACCAACTTATTGGCATTTACACCTACCTTACTTAAAATAGTAACAGTTCTTGACCCCAGTGAGCTACAAACAAACTTAGGTATTATTGGAAAGAAGACACTTTGAGCTTTACTCAAATCTTTACTCAGATGTTCCATCTCGAAAGTTTCATGCTAAAAATATTATAGATTATGAAGTAATAAGAAAGAAAAATTGTACTGTGTTCAATATTTGCTTTTCAAATACAAACACACGAATCAGTCTTGAAAGCCAAGTGTCTCATGAGTTTATATTTCAAATTTGATGAAGATAGCATGCAAAATGAGACTTCTGCAAAAAGTTTTCCGAGAATATATCGGTGTCCTTCTCTCCCTCACCGTCAGAAGCACTTTCTCAAAAATGACCTTCCCAAACTGAAACAGAAACAGTTGCTGAGTAATTTGGTCTACATTCACAGTTCATGTATCTTTGGAAAGAAGACACTTTTGGCTTTACTATTCATTATCTAGAGTTTATAATGCTCAAAATTAAAAAAAGTTATAGACTCTTAAGTAATTTAAAAAAATTGTACCGCACAGAACATTTTATTATTTCATAAATATATAAAAAAAAAATTGTCCTGGTGCAATACAGAAAAGTAACAGATCAAAAGCCACACATCTCCTGGGTATATGTTTTGAATTTGATGGCGATATTCAGATTCACGACTGATAATTTGACAGCTGATGTTATGGGACATAATGTGATATAAATTCATACATTATGTAATTTAGCCAGATTTACATAGACACATTTTCAAGTAACTATTTTCAATACAACAATGTTCACAGAAAAACTAGCAAACAAAATCAACAAATGCAATGTAAACACTGGCCTAATCAGTAAAGTAATAATTCAGTTATTGTTACATACTAAAATGCTTTCACTCTAGCTAATGGAATCAGCCATTTTAATTGTTGAGCTTTATATATGTGTTCAAATTTAAAAGAAGTTCCTTTGAAAAAGAATATTGCTGGTTAAAGCATGTTTGTAAGTTTTGCTTGTAAAGCGGCTGACCTAGTTCTCAGTGGACAGGATGGAAGAAGTGCTCTGCAGGACGGAAATATCTCATGTGTGTGTGTATGTGTGTTCATTTTACAGGAGATTTTAAACGCAGGCTTCCCAGAACTCCCTCCACTGGTACCATGTCTTCTGCGGATGACCTGGATGAGAGGGAGCCACCTTCCCCATCCGATACCGGTTTGTAGTCCAAAGTGAATAGCGTGATTGTGAGCGTATGTGTAATGACACACCACAGGTTTATGTTTGTTACACAAGTGCTGAATTGCTCGCCCATGTTTTTGCTTTTAGTGCAGCTGCGCAGATGGGCTTGATGTTGACATTGGCAAAATGCCACAGTTAACAGTTCCTGTCCCTCCAACAAAAGTGTTGCTTTTCAGTTATAATTGCTGAATGTAAACACATCTTAAAAGTAGGGAAAAACAGTTGAGGAAGCAGAGAGAGATTACAGTTCCTCAAAAAATACTTATAATTCAATTAACATACAAATGAGAATCAATAAATGTCTTTTTATTTCTCCCCTAAAAATGTAAAGATTACAAATATTATCCCCAAACCTGTGTTTATTTTTTTGCTAAACACAGAAAGAAGACAATTTGAAGAATGTTGGTAATAAAAAAGTTGATGGTCTCCATTCACTTCCATAGTAGGCGAAAAATATCAAATATCAAATATTTATTTCTAACAAAACCACATCAGAAATTTATAAATAGCTTTAATATAAAAAAGGAAATGACAGTAGCTCAATTTTGGGCTTGGAGCAAACATTACATCAAAGCTTTCCTTAGAATGCTGTAGTATACTATACTATAGAATAAAAAACAATTTGCATCTGATGTAATGTCATGAAGTATGTACTGTATATTTATGTAAGTATTTAAATTGCCACTCTTGTAAAGGGCTGGAAAAGTTTTCAATTATACCTGGTAAGTCCTTAAATCTGACTTTGGAAAAAGTGTAGGAACCCTGAATATACTGTTGTCCAAAATAATCAGAAAACTAACTATTATACAGTACAGTGTTTTAAAAACTATTTTTAAATCAGTTTTTGAAACTCATCATGTCTCCTTTCCTCTCCTGTAAGGCCTTTCTGAGATGGTGATGGAAACAGCCAGTTCTCCAGGCCCTTTCCGCAATGCTCAGATGTCAAAAGCGGCTCACACACACAAGCTGCGGAAACTGCGAGCACCTTCCAAATGCAGAGAGTGTGACAGTCTGGTGGTTTTCCATGGGGCAGAGTGTGAAGAGGTACAATCATCATCAACACACAAACCCATTCTGTTTAGTATTTATTAGACCTAGTTCCCATTCTGTGATCTCTTCTGTAGTGCTCCTTGGCCTGTCATAAGAAATGCCTGGAGACTCTTGCCATTCAGTGTGGTCATAAGAAGCTCCAGGGCAGACTGCACCTCTTCGGGATTGACTTTGCCCAAGTTGTAAAGAACAGTCCTGACGGCATCCCTTTCATCATCAAAAAATGCACCTCAGAAATCGAGAGTCGTGCCCTGAACATTAAGGTAAATATTACCTTATTATTAAAAGCCGTGATGCAACTGAATGGAGTTGATTTTGTTCAATCTGTTGAGTCATCTTTTAAGTGACGCCTGTTTTCGATGTATTTTAAGGGCATTTATCGCGTGAATGGGGCGAAGTCTCGTGTGGAAAAGCTGTGCCAGGCCTTTGAGAATGGAAAGGACTTAGTGGAGCTTTCTGACCTCCACCCGCATGACATAAGCAACGTGCTCAAGCTTTACCTGAGACAGGTGTGGTCAAACAAACAATCGTAGTTTCATCATCTTTATGAAACTTGACATAATAGTTGCCACCCATTTTTAAGCAGTCTTAGTTTCGGATGCTTAAAAAAAAAAAATTGTATACAATTTATAAGTACATACATACAATAACCTTGTTACTCAATACAATGTAATTTACCTATGTAAATTACTTTAACTTAGTAACTTTTAATTTATCAAATCCACATATTTATTTCTAACAAAATGACATCAGAACAACATGGGCCTAAAACTGCACTGTGGGCTTATTATATATACACCACGGGTATGAATAAAAAATATATATACATGTATATATATATAATATGTGTTTTTGACACAGATTAATACTTCAAACATAGTCCAAAATGAACCAAACCCGAACATTGTATATTTACCATTATTTAAATGATTGTATATTTTAAAAAATGTGTAAAAAAAAATTATATGAAAGAAATACATTTGGATTTTTAATTTCATATTTTGCAATGTGTTGCTCCCTTACTAAGTCTATGCACATTTTAAGAAATGTGTATGTATCTTTCTTTTTTGTCAGTATGAATCCAAATGCATTATGAGGGTTAAAAAAAAAAATGGATGACCTAGAACTAAAAAAACCCCAAAAGCATATACAACTGGAATTTGAAGGGCTATTAAAAAAATCTGTTCGTTATTGAGAAAGTGAATGGTATTTCTAGTGCTGGAACTACATTGTTGCACATTGTAGAGTTTGGTAGCTCATTTAGGGAAAAAATACATTAAACAACCCTACCTTGATTTGCCAAACCTGTTTTTCAGTTGCCAGAGCCATTGATTCTGTATCGATATTATAATGATGTCATCGGGCTGGCAAAAGAGACTCAGAACATGGACAAGACAGACTCAGCTAAAGAGAAATCAACAGGAGAGCAGCTGGGCCTCAGCACTGAGCTTAAAAGAGTGCTCTTCAAAGTCAGAGACCTCCTTCGACAGCTTCCTGCGCCCCACTACAAAACCCTACAGTTCCTCATCGCACATCTGCACAGGTAATTTTCTTTTCGTTATTTGTTTGAGCCCAAAAAGATGTTAACACATGATAAACACAACAAAGGCAGCTGAGAGAGAAGAGCAAACAGCCTTGGCGGCGCATCACATCTTTTTATAGTGCGCAAAACTTGTAATAATGTGGGTTTTTTGTCCAGTGTCTGACCCCCTCAGAGTCTTTACAATCGTACAGGTGCAGATACATCTGTGGAAGTCTCACCAGTCGTAGATTGGACCGATGGCTACTATTTTCCAGATCTGCGACCTTTAATGAGAAGAGCTCTGTGGCAGATTGCAGTTTTGCGTTTGCAGCTCGGAAAAGTTATCTTCTTGCATGGCGATTCGATCTTCGGTTTCTGTTACCCGGGTTGTTAGAGCATTAAGGTCACACTGCACTTCGTTAATTGACTGGAGTAAACCATCAAGTCGCACAGCAATCAAGCTTTTTCGCAAGCTTTTTCGAACTGCCAAATCAAACTCAAAAAGAACTTTGTTTCGGCTGGAATTAGTTCGAAATGACGTCATTTGAGTTTGTTCTTCGATTGTGTCTGAAGTATACCAGCGCCCTTAGTATGCTTTTAAAATGAGTTTTTGGAATCTGTTTAGTGAAATATAATCTAGCACTCAATCACGTTGTTGTTAATTGTTCTGCAGAGTTTCAGAGCAAGCTGAGGAGAACAAGATGACCGCTAGTAATCTGGGCATCATCTTCGGTCCCACGCTCATTAAGCCCCGACATTTAGACGCAGAAGTGTCGCTGTCCTCTCTGGTTGACTATCCTCACCAGGCCCGCATGGTGGAGCTACTCATCAAGCACCATCAGATGATCTTTGACGTTTCCCTCAGCCCCGTGTCTCCTACCAGTCCAACTGGACCACAGGCTTCCTTTGGGTACAGCATCCAGGACAAAGAGTCCAAACTCAGCCGTCACTCCCGATCGCTGATGGACATCAAAGAGGTAGGATGGCCCAGAGAATGAGCCACACTCAACTAGGATTATTTTTGGAGATATCAGAGTTTTTGATTTGTGTTTTCTCCTCATACAGAGTGCAAAACTCTACAAGAGACACTCATCTGTGATTACCCCAGCTCAGCTGATGGAGGATGTGAAAGAGATGAAGACTGGGGACCACAGAGTACAAACATCTGGTTAGTATGATACTACAGCGACACTAACCCAGATAACTTTTATTTGTCTAATAACGCTCTGCATCCAGACTATTATTTCAATCTTTTCCTCACAATTGGTACTGAACATACACGCACTGAAATGACAGAAAATGATTTTGTCCTTGCTTTCGTTTTGGAAGTGGCCAAAAGTAGACAAGCTCAAAGAGTTTTAGACCCTGATTCGTCACTTTAAAGGGATAGTTCACTCTATAATGAAAACTTACTCTCCCTTAAGTGGTCAAGAAATGTTATTAAGTAAGCTGATTTTAAAAAGACTTAATCCCAATAAAAATCAGGTTACGTTCTGAAATTCATATATAATGATATATTCAGTACATTCTGTTGAATATCAGCAAAGGAAAACATGCTTATTGCATCATACTGATGCTTTCTGAGAATTTATCCATTTTATATTTAATAATAAAAATGGTATCAGTCTAGTATGTTACTAATATGTTACTATCAGGATAACATTCAAAGATTTTGTGCATTCACTTGTGACTAAAAAGATACTATATGGTTTTATTTAATATAAAGTTTTATATGTTTTTTAAGTTTATGTTCCATAGGGTCAAAACTGTATTATATTAGGTTGAAGCATTCCTTTTATGCTTTTATACCTTTAATTTCTTATACTTTCCACATCAAAGAAAGTTATTCTCTATAGCATAGAGCACTGATTGTGAACTCCATCAAAAGACTTGATTGTAGTCTTGAGTTTTCTTTCAGGAACTTACATGTCATAATATCCTGAATTTAAATAATTTCCCTCAAGAGAGCAACGCCTGGTTGAGTTGGATCAGTTGTGTGTTGTTGTTTCATAGATCTGGGGCCTGTATCATGAAGCCAGATTAGCTGGCTACCCAGTTACTAGCTGGCTACTCAGTTTAGTTTGCACTAATTCTGGGCCCCAGATATACTGACATGCATGTGATTTCTTCTATAAGGCTGTGTGTTGTTACTTCCACCAAAATAGTGTCATTTAAAGCATTGTATAATATCTATGAGGTTTTTTAACAGAAACCTTAAAGACCGACCATTTTGAGGGTCTGGGACACCTGAGGTTTATATAATTAATATAACATTTTAACTCTACCTAGATGTCTGTTTTGACATGAATAAAAAATTACATTATTCTCTCTAGCAGGTGAGGGCGCAGATGTCAACGGGGTTGGTTCGACTTCTCTTGATATGCAGAGGTTCACATCTGTGTTCAGCCGGCCTGGTGCCAGCAGCCGAATGGTGCAGCTGAGACCCCAGCGTGCCAAACTAGTGTCGCGACCAATCAGCATGCCCATAGACCGGCTGCTCAACGAACGCAACAGCCGCAACACAGTGGAGCATGATCACTCCCCCGCCGCCATTCAGGAGACCACCGAACCAGAGAAACCGACAACACCACGACACACCAACTTTTACAGGAACCCCTTCATTGACACTCAGACACTGAGGAGGACCTGGGACAGACAGTACAGACATTATGACGTCACGCCCAGGACTGCAATGATAGTCGCCAACCTGCCACCTTCTGGTGTGCAGAAACAGCCTGAAATTAGTATGGGATCCCAAAGCAGCACCTCTAGAAAAGATGGTACAAGCCAATCTGGTGTAGCTCCAATATCGTTCAGAGCAGCACGGACACTAAAACCCTCCTCTCCTGGAACGTTCTATAGACCTTCATCTGGAGGCCAGTTGAAGCCATTTGACTCGCTGGCAAAATCGTTTTCAACAGTGCCAACCACTACCACAGGGGCTATTTACACAACAGCTATTACTGTATTAACAACAGCGAGCACATCATCAGTCATGACGATCTCTACAGCGGTGACGACACCACCCACCACACCAACAACATCAGTGACTGTCGCTCTGACATCCAAGCCCACTATTACAACAGTGAGCAGCTGTGTATCAGGAGGAGCAGAGGAAGGACTGTCGGAGAGCGACTCGCTGAGCCCAATCACACTCTCTCCACCTCAGTCTCCAGGATCCAGCGCTGAGGAGCTCAGCCTGACAGACACCAAACCCCTCTATCAGAGACGCAGTCGCCGCATGCAGGAGCTGGAGCATCGTGAGGCTCATTTTGTGTAATAAACCCTGCGTGGTACAGTAAAGGTGATTTCACACCGGTGGAACTATTTCATGGTTCCTGGAACTATTGGCAGAACTACACACTTTTTGGCTTGATTGCACCGCAAGAACTGGGAATGGTAGGAGCATCATTTGGGGGAACTAAATTAGCTCCTACTTTAGTGCAAGGTTTCTGTTACACTTTTAAAAAGTTTTTTGTTTTAGTACAAAAACAAGTTTGAAAAAGCTGAGCGATGGTATAGTGTTTTTGATCATTCTGACACCACTGCGCTGCAGTAGGTGGGGTTGTAAATGTGTCACACTGCCCTTCTCTAGCCTTTCAGACACTGGGCGAGAAGTGCCAATGGGGTGCTCCACATCTTTACATTGTTTTCTGTTTGCCGCAGACAGACATCAAATGGCACCGCCAGTGTGTGTGCACTCATAGAAAACAATGTTAAGAACTTTAAAAGACGTGACACTATTCAGTTGCGCTTCTCGTCCAGTGTTTCACCCCCTCCAAATCTTTAAAATGCCTCCGCGATCAATCGTACAGGTTGCTAAGTTGGTATTGTTGTGTTGGATGTTGTTCTCCTGTCTGATCTTCGTGGAGATGATACGAAGTAGGCAGAATTATAGCACGCCCACCAACTGTGTAATCACCATGGACCAATGGACCAATGGTACCTCAAAGGTATTTAGAAGCCAAAACGAACTCCCCAAAAGGTTTGCATTGGTGAGTTGTTTCAAACTGCTGAAATAAACTCAAAACGAACTACTTTTCAGACAGATTTTCGTCAAAATGACATAATTTCAGTGTGCTCATTGATTCCATTTGAAGTGTATCAGGGCCCTAATCCAGCTTAATAGGAACTAAAGTGAAATGAGTGTACGCTGATTGGGCGAATGCATGCCAGACGAATACCAATGCTAACTGAATTTTCCTATTGCATTTGTCTGTTTTGTGTCCTTTTCTCAGCCTTGATGATATGTACTGTAGCACTACAAACTGTCCTAGGCGATTTAGTCCTACTTTGTGCTGTTTCAATCATATAACTTGTACATCTGTGTTCCATCTCTATTATCACAACACACAATGAAAACACAGCCTTGATCACAGTGTCCTCCATCCTCTAGCGCTCGATATCACCTGGCTTACGTTACTTCAGAGTTCCCATTGATGATGCCAAGGCGACTAAAGGAAATAGCTTTAGGAGAACTGGGCATGTTGTCTAGTTCCTATAACTTCCTGTAACCATTCGGTGTGAAAGTCCCTTATTCTCTTCATTCCTCAATAGGCCTCAAGATGTAATTTTAATAGTCTTGTAGATTTGTCTGCTATTGTATGTATTTTTATGTCAACTATTTGTGCCATACTGTATATATGAAATTGTTTTAATATCCCTTTGAGAAAGGGTAAGACTATTATGAGAGGTGAAACGTCTCAATGAATTTTTTGTTAATGTCTCTTTAAGCTACTGTTTGAGCCAGAAGTATCAGCAAAGATCCAAATCATTTGTGACATTCACTTATTCACAAGTGAGCAGTTTTTTTTTCCCCTTTTTTTATTATTGTTTATAAACACTTATGCCAAATGTGTCTTATTCTCATTATCTCATTCACTGTGATACTGTATGTTGGCCATCCAGAGGTTTTAAGAGACACTTCTATATCAGTAAATAATCGACGTTTCAGATCTTCTGTGTAATAATTGTATAAACTCAAAGAAATGTGTACAGTATTGTCTGTAAATTCATGCCAACCTGCTCACTTGCTAAGCTTAAGTTTTTAATATGCATTCAATGCTGCCATCACACATAGTAAATCAGTTACAGTATACTGTATATATATATTGAAAACACTTCTGCTCATGTGTTTTAGGCTGAGTGAGTGCATCTGTTTCTGTTTTATTCAGAGTTATATATGCATTCGTTTACATTTTGTACACATAACCTGCTGCCATAAACATATCCTTGAAGACTTGCAACATGTTTGCAGATTAAATATTTAGTACAAAAATTGAATGATGTTTTCTGCCTTTTTTCTTTTGTTAATATGTAAGAGGGAATAAAAAATGTAAGCTGCATTTGTAAGCTTTTTTAAACAAATAAAGGCAGCCTTAGTTAGCTTAAGAGGCTAGTGAGCAAAACAAAGGCTGACTCAGCTACAAACTGAAAGCATACAATTAAATTGAAACTAAACTAAATTCTGTCATTATTTACACATCCTTCACTTTTCACAAACCTTTCGGAGTTTCTTTTTTTTTTTAACACAAAAGGAGTTATTCTGAAAATTCTTGTGAATGGTAACCATTGACTTATTCAAAATATCCTATTTTGTGTTCAACAGAAAAAAATAAATAAATTCATAAAGGGTTATATCCTCTAGGGCGAGTAAACAGTGAGTAAAATTTTTAAATTAAAATTATATTTATAATAAAAATAAGTAGGGGCAGCACGCACGGTGGCGCAGTGGGTAGCACAGTCGCCTCACAGCAAGAAGATGGCTGGTGCGAGCCCTGGCTGGGTCAGTTGGCGTTTCTGTGTGGAGTTTGCATGTTCTCCACATGTTGGCGTGGGTTTCCTCCGGGTGCTCTGGTTTCCCCCACAGTTCCAAAGACATGGGGTATAGGTGAATTGGATAAGCTAAATTGTCCGTAGTGTATGAGTGTGTGTGGATGTTTCCCAGTGATGGGTTGCAGCTGGAAGGGCATCCGCTGTGTAAAACATATGCTGGATAAGTTGGCGGTTCAATCTGCTGTGGCGATCCCTGATTAATAAAGGGACTAAGCCGAAATGAAAATGAATGAATATAAAATTAGTAATAAATGTAGTAGTATATAAATGTAGCTGCAAGCAGCAATTGATGGACCAGTCATTTCATAGGCAGAATAAGGAGCTACACTGTTAACGTAAACAGTGTAAATTACATAGTATTTAACTGTAAAATGAACTAGATTCATTAACATTCTGTTAATCTATGAACTAAATGTATTTTACTGTAGGACAGTTATGCAGTATGTTACTGTATTTTAAAGTTGCATTGTAAAAATGACTATACTTTACCGTAAAGGCATACAATACTGCAAATACATATACAGCAAGGTAAATGTTGCTGTAAATGTAAATACTATATTTTTGCTGTAATTGATTTAAAGTAACTTTTAAGTACTGGCAGACAGCTGCACTATAAATACACTGTTAACATTTTTGTAAATGACACAGTATTTAACTAATATGAATTGAATTTTACTGTAGGACAGTTTTGCTTACCGTATGTTAAAGTTGCATTGTGAATATTACTGTATATTTTACAGTATAGTATAATATATACAATGCTGTAAATACATATACAGCAAGATAAATGGTGCTGTAAATGTAAATATAGAATTTTTGCTGTAATTGATTTACAGTAAGTTACTGTAGATTCCACAGGAAATCATTAACCGTGTATAAGCACTGGACCGGACCAACAGCAATATGTAATTAAAGGCATTTTAAGTTGATTTCTGTAAAAATAGCTGAGAAACAATAAATGCTGCCAAATATGTATATTTAAATACCACATAAATGGTCATCCAATCAGAGTGACCATGTCCAGAATTTGATGTGAGAGCTTAATTTAACTGCAGTACTTGTCTCTTTATCCAGTGTCCTCATTGAAGAGGGCGTTCCTGCCTATTGTCCGGACTCTGTCCCTTCTCATCCCGAATTAGTCAAGTCAGCTGATCTCAGGCATTGAGCTGCTCAGTTCTGACTCATCCAACACACACACACAGAACAAACACACAAACATGTCAAATACAGCTCACACTCGCTCCAAATATAACATCTAAAATAATAAAACACTTCATCAATACACTTCAACATCTCCAAGATTGATCGTGTCAACCAGTAGTGGTCAGATTGAAATAGAGGGCTTTGCTGATGGCCATTTTAACCCTGCAGATTAAGGCAATCAGATTAGTTGTATCAGTTTAGTCAGTCAGTAGCAGCAGACTCGGCTGTTGTGTTTCAGTCACTATAATGGACTCCAATTGTTTACTTTTACATATGAACGATGAAGGACTAAAATCTTTTGAACACTGAGGTAAGTGTAGCTTTTTGGGAGGTTTTACAGTACCATAGGATGGTTTGGGGTCAATAGAAGTTTAGTATATGTTACTATATATACACAAATGTATATATTTTTGGAACAGAATAGGATAGTTTATTCAGCAAGGAGATATTAATAAAAAGGAAAAAATATGTTACGAAAATGTCTTTTAGAGAAATGCTGTTGTTTTAATGTATCATGATAAAAATGTTTAATTGTTTACACTGAAAATATTAAGCTATTATATTAAATTAATATTATATTAATATTAAATATTAACTATTTTTAACACTGGTAATAATACAAATAATTTGATTAGAATGAGTTCTGACATATCATGTGCCTGATGACTGCAAAAAATCAGGAATAAATTGTTTCAATTATAGTAAAATAGTAAACAACCTCATTGTGTTACTGTATATTCAATGAAATAAATGCAGTCTTAGTGAGCATAAGTGACTTCTTTCAAAAAAACATTTTTACAAATATTACTGACTTAAATCTTACTGTACATTGTATACAGTACACAAAGGGTTAAAGCTGGCCTATGTAGAGATTAATTATGTGGTTTAATGATATGATAATTTAATGATTATTATGATTATTTAAATTACTTCATATTTGTTTAACTATAATGTTCAAGCGTGTACACACACGCTGTTCAGCTCTGTAAAAAGGGTTGTTGATTATGTTATTATACAACGTAAGTATTACATTATTTTGATGAACTGGATTTGCCATTGCTTTTTTATATGTTTTGAGCAAATTGTTCATTTATGTTTGGGAAAATACACAAGCTGCTAATCAATTCAAATTTGAAATCTAATTAATTACATGATGTAGCAAAATAGCCCCAAAACGAAACGCAAAGTCATTATTGATTTTAGTAATCATAAACTTTTAGGCTACATATTAGTTCATTCAAGTTTTATTTTATTTATATTTTGTTATTGATTTTGATTTGATTTAGACGTTTGCTTTTTGTTCTAACAACTTATTTAAAATGAAACGACACAATTCTTACGTTTTTTTGTGGACAACTTAACTTTTTTATGTTCAATCAATTTTCATTTGTTAAAACTAATAAGTTAACTCAGTTCCTTCATGTTGTCCCAGCATTTTTTACAGTGCCGGTTTGAAATAACGCATAGGCAAGTAGGCTAAGATGAGGCATTTCTTTTTTGGGTAAACCATCCATTTAATTATTTGTTTGTTCATTTGTTTGTTTATTTGTTTGTTTGTTTGTTTGTTTGAAGTTTGTTTTTGTTTGAAATTTATATATATTTAATTTCATACACTAAAAAATTACTTTTGTTGCTTTTTCAAGCTACTTAATTAAAATAAATTGAAACAACTTAATTCTCATTTTTCACTTAATTTTTATTTGTTCAATCCACTTAAAATGTAAAAAAGATTAAGTTAACGTAACCGATTTTTATGTAGGAATTGCGTGAAATTCAATTCAATTCCACACAGAAATGCCAACTGAACCAGCTGGGGCTCAAACCAGCGACCTTCTTGCTGTGAGCCGATTGTGCTACCCACTGTGCCACCATGCTGCCTATGTAAATAGTAGTAAATGACCAATAAGTGAGCCATTGAGTCATCTATTCATTTGATTCATTCAAACCACTGATTCATTCAGCAATGAAGTAATTTCGTTTGTATATATAAATGGCCCACTGAATAACCGATTCTTTCAAAACTTTGATTCCTTCAAAAATGAATGATCAGTTTGCTTTCTAGATAATGTTTGGATCTGCAAAATTTGTGTCTTAAAAATGAAACAAAATATTATTTTTATTTACATTTGAGCTGCAAAAGGTATTACACTCAACTACAAATATGAGCCATTTTTTGTCTCTTGAATGAATTTTAGGGTTAAATAACGGTATCACTAGTTCCAAGTGTACATTTGTAACCCGTTATATTTTTCCATTACTAATTATTTAAATGAATGCATTAAATTGAAAACATTAGTATGTATGCACATATTCCCTAAAATTGTACATTTTCTACAAATAAAAGCTATAAACTATAATATCCTTATTTGAAGTTCTGAACATACCCTGTACATTATCAGTAGTATAAAATAAACATTTTACTCAAAACAAGCACCATTTAATACTGTAACTTTAAAGTGGTCTCTTAATTTTTTCAGATCTCTACATCTGTCGAAAAAAATCTCTGCACGATGAGACATTTGTATCCGAACCTGAACTCAAAGTGCTTTAATCAGTGTTTGTGTTAAAAGATTACTGTGGAAAATTAGACGTCTAACAGACATAATAACAGCTCTGTCTGTGACTGCTGTGCTGTTTTGGTCTTGCTGTAGCAGTCATTGCTGTGGCTCAAAATAGTTCAGTGGTTCAAAGCTAGACCCGTGTTTTCCTTTAAAGATTTGTGACCCATGTTCACATGGCTAACAAACAAAGTCTAAAACGGCTGTTTTTATGAAGAAAGACTTCTGCAAATCTGATTACATGACCACATGTGTAAAGTGTGATAATGCTAACAACATTTATATTGCTCCTGAATGTATTATTTTACAATAAGGTTACTGTTACTAGCAAGAGCTCTGAATGAACAGTATTTCTACGGCATTAGTTAATCATAGTTAATGCTAATTTCATCATTTACTAATGCGTCATTACAATACAAAGCTTGTTAATAAACAAAAATAATTGATAACATGTTGTTCAATTAGGAAAAAATTAATGCACACCCAAGGTTTTACACCATCACCACCTTGGGTGTGCATTATTTTCCAATAATTCAATGGTAAATTATTTCATTTATACTATGGTTACCTCATCTAAAATTAGATACTGTTCAGATTGCATTTCAAGACATTCAAGACTGCTCCTGTGTGCAGCACTAGATTAGATTTTTTTTATGGTTGCTGTGAAATGAATAAATTAATTAAAACACAAAAGATACTGGGGCATTAATAGTTTAAATAGTAAAAAAAAAACTAAAACATAATTAGAATTTGAATGTTTTTCATTAATGTTTTGAAAACTGAACTGAACTATTATTAAAAATAAACTTGCGGGAGATCATTTGCGTCCTGAAGCAAAATAATTTTTATGATAGTTTTATTGATCTGCTTGAGGTAGGTCAAATTATTTTTATGCTTTTGATGAAGTAGCATTCAACTTAAGAGCCCTTTAGACCATGTGCTGGACCGTTTCTCCGTGTTTCGCTGGTAATGTCTTTAAATAAATAATTATGTAGGCCTATTTAATTATTCATTTATTATTTATGTGCAATAATTAAGACATAAAATGAGAAAGTAAAATATAATCAACAAAGAAAACTGTAATTGAAAACTGTAATTGAAAACTGAAAATGAAAACGTAAACGAAAAAGCTTATTTATTGACTGTCTTAGTCCTATTATTTTAAAAGAACAAACACTGTACATCTCTCTATATTTAGGCTAAAACACTGTGTGTATTTGTACTGTCTTGTGTATTTATGTATGATTGTACTTTTATTTTAGTTATCTTTTATTTCTTTAGTTTTAATTTCCAAAATGAATCCTCATTGCACTTAACAAGTTTACAATGATAATAAAGCTTGTTTTTAATGGTTAATGAAGGAATTATAATGCTTTGTTTCATTATTTCATCTTCACTTACAAGTAGCAGGTTATTTGCAGCTACTGTATATTTCTGTTCGTTCAAATCCCAACCCTTTGTGCCCCCTGGTGGCATTGTTGCAAACTGCTGTTACACCTAAAAACATGTTCTTAATCCCTTAGTCCCGCGGTGGCGCCACACGAGGAGGTAATGTTCATTTTGAAGTGTCACCCACTGCATATGGAATTGCAATGTCAGAACATGGGCCAAAAGCTTCCTTAAACTACTTTAGATGCATTTATCTTAAAATAATTGCAAACCTTCCAGAGTTCATCAGCCAATCTGAATTATTAAGCAACCAACAGCTCCGTATAAGTAAGGGTTAAACAACAGCTTGCTGTGCGCTAAAGGATTTTAAATGCACGACGCGAATCCAGTCAGAATCAAGAATTTTAACAGAACATAAATCAGTTAATGAAATTAATAAAATTAGATCATAAATCAGTTAATAAGTGACTGCATTTCATTAAGTAACATTAATAAGCATGAATAAATATTGTTCTGGAGGTGTTTTTTTTCCATTGTTTCTTAGTAGCATACCTCACATTAACTAGTAGTACCTTATTGTAAAGTGTTACCCTTTTCAAGAGTTCTGCTAATGCCTTTTCTAGTCAATTTTGAGTTTGACGCGATGTTTTCCCAGGTTTGTTGTAAATTGGTGGCCCCTGCGTGGGGTTAAACTGGAGCCATGAGCACGGGCCGTCAGATCCGTCTGCTGCTCTGGAAGAACTGGACACTCCGCAAGAGACAAAAGGTACAATTAACCCACTCGCTGGAACACAAAAGCACTCATCATCCTGGCCTGGAGTCTCCAAAGCCTCAGGAAAGCGTATATTTAGAGCGTTCTGTTTATATCATGTGATACAAACCTCATAAATTTGGTTCCGAGTGCAGGATTCAGGCAATGAGGTTGTGACACCACACAAAACCAAAATATGAGACTCGCAGGCTGGATGTTTTGAAAAAAGAGAGTTTTTGACATGCTTCAAAATGTTCAGTTTGTTTAATCAATCATTTGGAATCTTGTTATATGCTGTTATTTGTTTATAGTATGAGGGTTACACTTTGTAAAACAGTGTGCTCTGTAAAATGGTACATTAGTGAAAATGGTCCTATTGTTTTTAACTACAATTTTTTTTTCAGATTTATTGGTTTATATTGAATACTATATCCCTATATTTTTAGACTGCCATGGGATCATCTAATGCTCATATAAATTAAATATTTAATACATTGTTAAAAACTAAATAAGGGTCATTCTACAACAAGTCAAAGAGGTTCCCGTCTAAAACCATAAGCAATGATAAAAGACAAAATTTCATGAAATGTATATTTACTGTGTAATACATGAAACATGGCTCGTGTTTTTCTGTGAAATTTGCATAGCCGTAATTGAAGCAATCTAGTCTAGTCATTTTCGGAGGTAGTTATCAATTCAGCTTGTTTAAAACTTTTCCATTAACAAAAACATAGTATTGATGAATAAATAATATAAATTAATGCAATGAATTAGCAATCTATGGCTTGTTTTGTGATTCAAGAATGTTCTTCGATAAAAATGAAGAATAGGAAAAAATATTATTTAAATTTTATTTACCTTAAAGTATAAAATAAAAAGTTCATTCATTTATTCCTTAATTTTTCTGCGGTTTAGTCCCTTTATTCATCAGGAGTCACCCCAGCGGAATTAACCGCCAACTTATCCAGCATATGTTTTACACAGCGGATGCCCTTCCAGCTGCAACCCAGTACTGAGAGACACCCATACACTCTCATTCACACTCATACACTACGACCAATTTGGTTTATTCAATTCACCAATACCGCATGTCTTTGGACTGTGGGGAAAACCGGAAAACCCAGGGGAAACCCACGCAAACACAGGGAGAACATGCAAACTCCACACAGAAATGCCAGCTGATCCAGCCAGGACTCGAACCAGCGACCTTCTTGATGTGAGCTGACAGTGCTAACCACTGAGTCACCGTGTCGCCCATTAATTAAGTTAATAAAGATTAACATTAGATTGTTTTTATAGATTTTTATTTTTTAAATTTGAAATTAACGTTATAATAAATAAAGAAATCATAATTAAACTACATTAATATATGCAAAAGCATAGTAATGGTTATTGTTATTGGTATGTATCTTAGCAACATCGCTACACATATATAACACATCACTGTCTTGTCATGTTTACAGATTCGCTTTCTGGTTGAGATTTTGTGGCCTGTGTTTTTATTCATTGGACTTGTGTGGCTGCGAAGAGCCAATCCCCTGTACCGCCAACATGAATGTAAGAAAGCACAGTATCATATATCTATTTCCGCTTCGACGATTTCATAATTTTAATAATGAAATAATGAATGAAACATAACGGTTTTCTCTATCCACATCTATCTGTGATGCCTAAAGATTTGCTTATCCTTTCTGTAAATGCAGGTCATTTTCCCAGCAAGGCTATGCCCTCAGCAGGAATCCTGCCTTGGATCCAAGGGATTTTTTGCAATGCTAATAACCCATGTTTTCGCCATCAAACTCGAGGAGAATCGCCTGGGGTCGTTTCCAACTACCACAACTCCATGTGAGTCAGACTCTCCTCCGCAGCTCAAATCTGGGAGATTTTCCTATCTAGCACATTAGTCTTGTGGGCGTCCAGAGATAGTCCTGACACAATAAAGTTTTAAGGAAAAATGTGTCTTCCCATGCAGAGGAGGTTTGCTGGGCATCCAACACCTTGATAACGAACTTTCAGAATTGTAAATTTAGTCTTATCTTAATATTTTCTTAAAAATAAAAGTTCCAAAGGGTTTTTTTTTTGTTTTTTGCAGGGATGCCATATTCCCGCTTAGGAGTGGGCGATATAATCACAATATAAATCCTCTCATATACAGATTTTCATATACATTTTTCACAAGCTCCTGTGTGTATGTTCTATGCATTGCCTTTAAAGTGAAAGAATTTAACAAAAATATAGGAGGCTGAGAAAAATGCTCATTCTAGGAGAAATGTCCGATGACACTTAGAGGTTTTTGCATCTGAACTCTCTCTTATATATCACAACATAGTACTTTTTCTGTAAATGTAATCAATTAGTAGTATAGTTTATATACATTGACCACATGGAAATAACTTTAATCTCTGAAAAATGTAATCATTGTACTATCAAGATTGCAGCTTTCTCACAATGTTATTCATGTTTCCCACTTCCCCGTAATGGTGTGTAATATTACCCTCATATTAATTATGAAAAAGCATTACAGTAAACAATGTTTCACAACAATATAAACGATAGAGCATAATATGAAATGATAGACTTTATGTATTGTCCATACAATATATACAGTATCCTCACATTGCCTAGTCCTGCTCCTGATGGCCAACATCCAACCAGCTCTAACACAACTTCTCTAAAACACTACTTGCTTCACTTGTTTTATCTTGAGTCTAATCGGAAATTCATTTGGTGCACAAACTCTCACAGTGCATTATGGGCATTGTATTTGAATTCACTTGAGAATGTCTCCTATGGTTTTGGACACCGCTATAAATGGCTGCTCCCTCAATTAGTGCACTATTTAATGGTATAGGGTGCTTATTTTGGATACAGCCCTTGTTTAATTATGGTTGAGCAAAACTCTGCAGGACGGTGGCCCTCCAGAAACAGGATTGTGCACCTCTGCCACAACAGGTGCTTTTTCGCGGTTCCTGGAACTGTTGGAGAAAGTGGGCAATTTTTGTGTGCACTGCAGTAACTGGGAATGATTTTAGTTCTATAAGCTCCATTTTCAACACAGTTTATAGACTGTTTATAGACTGTGTTTGTGTTACTGCGTAAAGCATCTAAACATGAAGGCATGCAATTGGTTGTCAGGTGCTAAGCATCGAGACACAACATTCCACCATTGTATTATTCACACTCCACATTTGACACCACAAAAGTGGGGTTAACAGTGCAAAAGTGGTACTAGACCAGCTAAATGTTAAAAAAATTTTCTAAACCCCTCTGTTTAAGGTGTGTTTCATGTTACATTTAAAGGCAACAAGGGAAGGAAAGAGGATATGAGGCAGAAACACATGCAAGAAGTAGTTTGTTAAATCCAAAGTAAAAAAGCAAGAATCCACGGCTAAAACCAGTAACTATGGAAGAATTAACATCCAAAAACCTCAAACATAAAACAATAATTGACAGCTAAGTGGTTTATATACAGAGGAAGAAAAAACGGGACTAATTAATAACCTGTTAGCCAGGGCTAATAAGTAACCTAAATAAAAGGGGGAGGAGTCAATAAGTAACTAACAAGGTTATCTGTGTGGGCTAACAAGAGGAGGACAGAGCAGAGCACAGGCAGGAACAATGGACTAAATACAGGACGTGAACAGAAAACTAGGGGCAACAATGTACACGACAATGTCTAAACCGCAAGGAAAATAGGGACTGTGATGAGCAGTGTTAGCATTCATTTTGCAGATAAAAAATGGTAAATGTTACCATTTGAGGCTTAGGAATTGACAGCCAAGCATACCTTCCTAGGGTTTGAACAGTGATGAAATCATTGTGCGTTATATGTACAGCTATTTTAGTATTTGAGTGGAAATATGTCAAATGGTGATAGATAATGTGTAAACATTTCAGTGTGATGTCTATAATGAACCTTTATTTTAAGAGTGTAGAAAGCATTTTTTTCCCTTCATACCATAAATTATGGGAGATATAATTCAAGTTCATCAGTTGGTGTAATCATTTCTCTCCTCCTCAGTCTGGCTCGGTTTTACCTGGACTCTCAAGAGCTGCTGTTCAATGACACAGAGTTCCTTCAGCTCGGCCGTCTGTGGCGTGAAGCGGCCATCATGAGCAACTTCATGGAAACTCTGCGCACCAGTCCTGAGCGGGTGGCAGGTAATTAACCCAGCTCTCAGAGGTGCTGATGGACCTCTTTAATGGATCTGAATGATGGATGGAGAGAGTGGGCATTTCCTCTCATGTACTTGCACTCCCCTCATACCTGTTTTCTTTTCCTGCTCAGTCTAATGGGCTGATGATGACTAGTCCTTAGTGTGAGGATAAACCCAAGTCTCTCTTAAAAGGACAGTTCAGACAAAAAGGAAAATTCTGTCATCATTTATTCATCCTACACTGGTTCCAAACCTGTTTGAGCTTTTTTTTTCTTCTGTTGAACACAAATGAAGATCCCGGACTAGCCCACACTTATTACGCATCCCCATTTTCAAAGGGAAAATTAGTTCAACAATAAACAAACCAAAAAAAAAGTCAATAATAAAGCAATAATAAACAAAAACTTAGATTGGGGTGTTAAATTTCCCACTAAAAATATCTCCTCAGTTGACAGCCAAACATTCATCCTCACTTTATGCAGATTAATAGATTTATCATATTTTTGAAAGATATAAGAGAAAATAAACTACATTAACTGTAAATATCCAAAAGAATATAAGCTCACTAAGCTCTCCTAATAAACAAAGTCAATGATTTTGAATTTTGATGATTATCAAAATAAATGGGCAGGCCATGGTTCATATATATACACTTTGCTAGTCTGTTTTAACAATAAATAAAAGTTTGGATGTTGACTGGAGGGGGAATAAATGAAGTCATTGACATCCATAGTAGGAATAAAAAATACTATGGATTTCAATGGGTTAATTTTCTTTAGAATATCTTCTTTTGTGTTCATCAGATGAATGAAATTCATTTCAATGAAATTGAAAGTTTATAACAACTTGCGTGTGAGTAAATGGTAAGAAAAATTCAATTTTAGTAGAAAGTATGCCTTAAAAGTGTAACCTCAGATTTTTAACCTGCATGTTTATTCTTTCTGCTTGTTACCTGGACTAAATCTTTATTGGTCAGCAGAAGTCTGCATTTTGCTTTGTGCAGTTGGATTTTTACCAGCCCCTGGGCTTTCTGATAAATATTTTTTGACATATTTATTCATGTTTATATTAATATATGATGAAAACTGGAGGCTGCAGGACACATTCCCGTCCATTAGGTTGGAAATTCTGCTGGGTTTGATGGAACTTATCGGATTTTATTGAATTTACTGGGATTTTATTGGATCTTTTTCCTATTGGAACTTCTTATTGAAGTTATTGATTTAGATGTAATTTGAGCTGATTCAGGTCAAGCTCAAATTTTAAGACATGAAAAGTCTGTATTTTACTTTAAGTATGTTAAAAACAGAAGATTACAACAACAGCCATATTACAAAATATGCAAGGGTTTTTATTTGTGGGGTTTGGTAGCATGTTTTTCCTGTTCCTTTTGTTCCAAAATAATTGTTTAAATGGCAGATTCTGTCATCAAACACAGTGTGTTAGGACCTCAGTTTTACCTAACACACTGTATTTATTGTCTTAAAAAATGAAATGGAGACCACAAACAAAAAGTTTTTCATATTTTTGAAGAAAGGAAAATACAGCCCTGAGTTGAAACCATCCTGTCAAATATAGTCCTTTCTTTCTACTGTGAAACCAGAGCTGAAAATAGTTGAGTATCGTTGTTGTGCTTTGTAATTTAGTTAATGTATTTACATTACCGCCGGTAAGATTTGGAGTTGGTAAGATTTTGCAATCTTTCTAAAATCTCTCATGCTCACCAAGAATGTATTTGATGAGAATTATTTGACTAGTAACAAAAGGCATTTAAAAAAGGAAATATTTTCCAATGTAATCTTTTTTGTATAAAAGTATATATATTTTTTCAAAATTAATAAATAGAAATCTTACTGCAAGCTAATAAGTATTTATTAATATTTAACATAATAACGACAACTTCAAAAACAGTAAAAGCACCATTAAAGCATGGTAAATGTTCATAAAACAATTTCCCTCTCTAAACATTACCTTAAAATGTGATTAGATGATAGAAATGTTTTGATCTCGATCCAGGGACCTGTTACTCGTTGTTCATTATTCATTGCAGTATTACTTATGGTATTATTTTCATAAAACATATTATATATTTAAGTTGATCGGCTTGGAGTGGGTCAGTTGGATCTGTCCGCACTTTCTCCACACACGTCTCTCATGTCTTGACCTCTCAGCACTGAAAAAGTCCTGTTGAGCGACAAAGCTTTCAGCAAAGAATTCAGTGATCAAGTGATCCATTGAAGCACATTGTCAGCACTGTTTGTCCTCTGAGTGAATATATGTCAAAGTCATTATACACGCCGATCAACACACTGCTGCAGTATTAAGAGGGCTTCAATGAAGAAGGTGTGGAATGCATTCTTCCCATTTCACATGCATCTAGGCCACAGAAAGGGGAATGTTTGTTTTTGTAAATTTTAGTAAGATTTAGTTTAAGAAAGCAGGGGTTTTTTTACATTTAAAAAATATTTATATGTACTACATTCATGTATCAATCACTTTTTTTATTGGCATTGTGTAAGACGCTTGTGTGAAATGTAAAAAGAAATAGACCTCTGACTTTCTAAGTTGTTTACTAAAACATGTAGACTGATTTTTAAGTGAATTACTTTCACTTGGAAAATAAAAAGGATGTGATTTCTATGTGCAAGCTATTGTACACTGTAATGTCAATGTAAAGAAAGGAGATTAATTCAAAATATAGTCTCATAATCTATCTATCTATAAATCTATCTATCTGTCTATAATTTGCAAAATTACAATTGAGTAAAATTACAAAAGTACAGCTATGAATTACACTTAATGCACTCAAAAATGACTGCTTGCTTAAACTAATTTAAAATTGGTTGAAACAACACAATCCTTAAGTTTTGGAGGACAACTTAATTGTTTTACGCTAAATCCACCAATATTTGTAAAAACGATTAAGTTAACTTAATCTATTTGTGTTGAACATGAAGGAATTGTGTGGAACCCAGAATTTCTTACAGTGTATCAAAATAATTATAATATGTGTTACATAGTTATAACCTGATACATACATATCAATAAATATGTACCAAGTAAACTTTTAAAGCCCATTATCAGTTGTCAGTTTACCATCCCTTCTGCAGTCGGCCTTATTCATATTTTAATAGTTTATTTCGGGTATTTCACACATTTATTGACTAATCGTGATTAATTAGATGACTCAACATTAAGAACTACATTAAAGTTTATACTTAGGGGAATCTGAATGCTTGATTCTGATTGGCTGATGAACATTCTCAAATGTTATTACTTTCAGATGAATGCACCACTTCAAGTGTGCATTATTTTCTAATAGTTCAGAATTTTGAAATGCCATAAAATTATCTTTGCTTTAAATATGCCTTAAAACATTTTACAGTTTTTCTCAGTCACTTTGGTACATTTCTCAGATCAGAATTGAAATTTTCAAGACTCCCTGTTCAATCTTCAGGTCATGGTGTCAGTTGTGCACATCAAAAAAGCAGTTTCTCATTCCTTTGAACAAGTTGCAAATGCTTTTGTACGTCCATGCAAATGATTATGTGCAATTCTCTGATGTTTCCTGCATTATCAGGTGCTTATGTCATGTTGATCAAAATGTTTTATTTTGGTCTCTGTTGAATAGTCTCACCCGCCACAACATGTAATCGTTTGTCCCTGGCATAAGTATTTACATGAAAAATGGCTGAACAAGTTGTCAGAATATTTTGTCATCATGCATTTTTCTATACATTTCCACTTTTTCTAATGAAGGTCTAAAAGTAGGTTGCCCTATGTTCACATTTCTACTTTTGTTTAGTTTTTTCTGTGCTATGCAGTGCTGTCGTTTCTTTTCAGTATCACAATGACATGATATGTCAACAAATTACAGTACAAACCATAGTCATAGTTTACACCCAAACACCCCTCCAGAGAACACTGTTGTATTCACAACATGACTAAGTAATTTGACTGTCTTATCCATACACAATGACACAAAGACTTGTCGTTCTGATGGCACTGACTTGTTCATTGATACAGAAATTTAGTTTTGAGAGATGAACTAAGATTTTTGAGCTAGAGACAGGGTTTGCAGGTAATCCATGGTGTTTTGCTATTTGTACGCGTTGTTTTGAGAAATGCACTTACTGTTTTGCAAACTTCAATTCTGATCTGAGCAATGTACCAAAGTGACTGAGAAAGTAAGTAAGGAATAATAGACAACAGGCCATTGAATTGGTGATACAAAGTTGTGTATCACAACCTTATGTGTGCATTATTTATTCATTCATTCATTCATTCATTCATTCATTCATTCATTCATTCATTCATTCATT
>CAIGQW010000532.1:7419079-7447731 GCA_903798125.1 Danio choprae
GTTAGTGGCAAAAATAGATAAAATAAAATGAAATAAAATTAAATTAAATAAAATAAAATTAAATTAAATTAAATTAAATTAAATTAAATTAAATTAAATTAAATTAAATTAAATTAAATTAAATTAAATTTTAAAAAATAATAATAATTTTTAAATACAAAAATTATTTTTAAAATACGGATTTTCTTTTCTTACATTATCGAACACACTTTTAGGGCAGAATTTTTTTTATATATCTTTTCCAAAAAAAAAAAAAAAAGTTGGGTCATTTAGATCCCTGTATACATTATTTTCCAAAATTACTTTTTGTTCAATTATCTAGGATGTTAGTGGCATATATATGTTGTTTGGATTAGCATGTATATGTAATCCAATTGAAAAACCATTGCAGAATAAGTAAAAGTTTATGCAAATAAAATTCATTTTTGTTTGAAAATTGAGTAATTTTTATTTTGTTTTGATGTGATTTTGTTAGGAATAAATATGTAGTTTTCATACATTTCAACAGAACAGTCGTGAGAAGTTGTGAAGCCAAAGTAATTCAATTAAATTCCATTCATTCCAATGAAGATAAAACTTGTAAGCAGTATATGTAGTCTTACAGAACTTAAATGGGACACACTCCATCATGCAGTCAAATAATTGCATCCTAAATTATTTATGTTAATAATAAAAAAAACTATGTTGGGCGACACAGTTGCTCACTGGTTACCACTGTTGCCTCACAGCAAGAAGGTCGCTGGTTTGAGTCCTAGCTGGGTCAGTTGGCATGTGTGGAGTTTGCATGTTCTCCCCGTGTTTGCGTGGGTTTCCTGCAGATGCTCCGGTTTCCCCCACAAGTCCAAAGACATGCGGTATAAGGGAATTGAATAAACTAAATTAGCCATAATGTATGTGTGTGAATGAGTGTGTGTGGATGTTTCCTAGTACTGGTTGAAGGGCATCCGCTGTGTAAAACATATGCTGGATAAGTTGGTGGTTCATTCCATTGTGGCGACCCCTGATGAAAAAAGGGACTAAGCCAAAGGAAAATGAATGAATGAATGAATGAATGAATGAATGAATGAATGAATGAATGAATGAATGAATGAATGAGTGAATGAATGCAAAAAGTTACAATTAGTAGACTATTAAATGAGGCATCTTTATTTTACAGGTATGGTGGAATTTCTGTTGGTGGACGACTGCCGATTCTTGATGTGGACCCTGAAGAGATCCAGAACATTTTCTCTCAGCTTGGACGAATGATGAATATCAAAGGGGTATGATATTGTATAAACTACACATAAATGAGATTCGGATTAGAGGCATTTAATGTCTTGCTCTGCGCACATAACATATGCATTGCCTTCTTATCTAATAGGGTCGCTATTCAAAGTCAGCCATGGATGAATTAGAAACTTTCTTGCACTACATGGAGAGCGAGTACAATGTTAAGGTACGTTATATCACCTATTTACAAATCTCTCAAACTTTAGCCATATTTCAAAATGTCTCTGAGTAGATACTCTCTAAAACAAGCAAATTTTGTGGTGACTTTATTGTACCCCTTGTCGCAGGTGTGGTATAATAACAAAGGCTGGCACGCCATGGCCTCCTTCCTGAATGTAGCAAACAATGCCATTCTCCGTGCATATCTACCGCCTCATGCCAACCCATCAGACTACGGCATTACTGCCATCAATCACCCTCTCAACCTCACCAAAGAGCAGCTCTCAGAGGTCACTGTGTGAGTGTCCCTTTTTAACGTATTATAGGTCTAGCTGTACTATACAACTCAGATGTAGTCAAACACTAAATACACGTATACATATATATGTAAATAGGGTCCAAAATGTTTTGTGATTCTCTTCACTAAACCAGTAGGTTTTAAACTTTAACCAAATCTTAAAGGTACAGTATGTAGGATTGAGACCCAGTGGTTGAACTAGGTATTGAAGTCCAAATTCAAAACATTGGAGAGGCTTTATTTTCACCTGGCCCCTCCTGACAACTCGACGCAAACACATTTAGCCTGATTGGCAATACCAACAGGAGCGGGCATACCTGACAATCAAGCTTTCCAGTGTAAGCTGCTCAGCTAATGTTTATGTTTGTAATATTTATATTGTATGCTAATTAAAAACCACCTCATGTGGATTTTTGTAACTCTGAATCATCATTTCAGTCATTTCGGAGGCTGTTACTGTCCTTCGGAGGTCACATTTTCGGTCGTGCACACATATATTATGAAATTAAATATACTGTGTTTTTCACCAAGGCAAAGGTGCTAAAATATAATTGGGTAAACTGGCAGTTACACAGACCAAAACAAGGACAGACATTCTGACAGAACACACATTGGAGAATAACCGACTTTAACATTGTTTTTTAGATAAACAGAATAGTAACTTAGCATGCTTTTTAAGTATCTGCATGGTATTTTAATGCTTAAAAATAGTCAAAAGATTTTCTCTTTATATTTCTCTTTATATTTTATTGTATTAAAATTTTGAAACACAATAGAACTATGAGTTTTTCTACCTTCAATTACCATAGTGGTCTAAATGACACATGCATTTCAGTGTCTGCTACTTTTCCCTGTGTTTTTTTAATATGCGTGCCTCTGTTGTCTAGCAACTTCCTGCAAACATAAACAATTTTCTGATAGTAAAAACATAACTTTACTTCAGATATGTTGTTCAAAACAGCGTATTCAGCGCTGTGAAAAAGCCTTCCCCCCTGCTTGTGAAAGTGTAAATGAAAGTGAGGCCTGGACCTTCACGGGTGGTCTAGTAGCCTAACTACAAATATATAGGCTGTATTACCAATAAGATAGTATTTTGAGGGTAACAGCTTCATTAAATATGACATACATTCATTCATTCATTCATTCATTTTCATTTCGGCTTAGTCCCTTTATTAATCTGGGGTCGCCACAGCAGAATGAACCGCCAACTTATCCAGCATATGTTTTACACAGCGGATGCCCTTCCAGCTGCAACCCATCTCTGGGAAACATCCATACACACCTATTCACAGTCATACACTACAGACAATTTAGTCTACCCAATTCACCTGTACCGCATGTCTTTAAACTTGTGGGGGAAACCGGAGCACCCGGAGGAAACCCACGCCAACACAGGGAGAACATGCAAACTCCACACAGAAACGCCAACTGACCCAGCCGAGGCTCAAACCAGCGACCTTCTTGCTGTGAGGCGAACGTGCTACCCACTGCGCCACTGTAAGGCCCATATGACAGACATTCAAAGTTTATTTTAATATCTCAATAGAAGCTCTAAATGTAAATATGACATGACAATATGACGTCTGATATGAGAACAGTAATTCTAGTAGTTATACGATTCTGGTAGTTCCTGTGTTAATATGTAATATTTGGTGCTTAGGAAGCATTTCTTATTATCAACAATGTTGACATGTTTATTGTTTTCATAAAAACAGTGAGACATTTTTTAGCAGTTTTTGATGAATAGAACAGCATTTATTATAGAATTATTTATCTGATTACAAACTTTAGGATTTTTTTTAGTATACTGCATGCAAGTCTATTTCATACGTACACAAATACTGTACACCTCTGATGAGGATGTTTCTTTAAGGAAAAAGTGTAAAGTTCTATTTTTCTGTAGTTAATTTCTGCTTCTTTCACTTGGACAGTCTCACCACATCAGTGGATGCAGTGGTGGCCATCTGCGTCATTTTTGCCATGTCTTTCATCCCAGCCAGCTTCGTCCTCTACCTCATTCATGAACGTGTCACCAAGGCCAAACATCTGCAGTTTGTCAGCGGAGTCAGTCCTCTGGTCTACTGGTTCGCCAACTTTTTCTGGGATATGGTGAGATTTATCAGCATTGTGTATTAAAAAGCACAACTCTGTAGATTGTTAAATGTTTTTTTGGAGGATTGCATGAGCGCTCATATGTCTGTTGTGTGTTTCGGCCTGCAGTTGAACTACTCTGTCAGCACAGCAATGGTTGTGGGCATTTTTGTGGGATTTGATAAGAAGTGCTATACGTCACCCACCAATCTGCCAGCGCTGGTCGCTCTGCTTTGTCTATATGGGTCAGTCAGCAGTTTATGTACCATAGATTGGGACTTATTTCAAGAAACTTGGCTAAGCACAACAGTGATACCCTTTAATGTTGTACGTGCAGGTGGTCGGTGACGCCCATGATGTACCCGCTGTCCTACATGTTCAATGTCCCCAGTACGGCATATGTGTCGCTCTCCTGCATTAACCTATTCATCGGGATCAACAGTAGTGCCATTACCTTCATCTTAGAGCTTTTTGAGAACAACAGGGTAACATTTACATTCCGTTTTCATATAAAATGATACTTCAGTCTGAATGACGCTTTACAAAAACATGTTTGCATAAAAAATACATGTTTACACGAGATGCTTCTTTCAAGTAATTGCTTTTGTATTTTATTACTTTTACAAACCCTTTAGTCGCTGCTAATGTTTAATGAGGTGTTGAAGAAGGTGTTACTGGTGTTTCCTCACTTCTGTCTTGGCCGTGGTCTCATTGATATGGCCATGAACCAGGCTGTGACTGATGTTTATGCTCGATTTGGTAAGTTTTTAACATTACCTCAAAACATTACCTCATTTATTGTGTAAAATCTGAAGCCTTGATTGCAAGTCATTTTAATGTAATTTCTAACAGTAATCATGAATGTCTTTGACAATTAAGCTTGTACATAAACAAAAAACAAATATGTGTATATAAATATTCACATTTCAGTTCATTTTTTTAAAATGAAAAACAAAGACCTTCCCTGATTAAATCTAGACAGGTAGAGTTTTAAGTGAATATTTTTGCCAGGAATATGATGTGATGTTTATTATACAACACATGAAACGAATGCTCACACAATGTTAATAATGGACTTTTTTCACAAGACTGTTATGACACATTTAACGGTCATCATAATCTTAAATCCTTAAAAGTTTTTAATATTTTGATTTAAAAAAACAAAACAAAAACAAAAACGTATGTACATTTATATGCATTTACGTATGTATTATATCATCTTTGCATCAAATTACAAAAAACGAATTACTGCTTGTGGAAGGTATTTCTAAGGCAGTGCCTATGGGCAGGACAATAAATTTGATGTTGTTCTCTCTTCTGGCTGCCATTTTCAGTCTCACAAAATTGTTTTCCTTTTTCTGAAAGCCTTGATAACACCATTGTGGAGTTTTTCGTTTATTATTTAAGCAAATGGGATTGTAAAAAAAATTATTGTTGTACTCTCCCATTCACTGCGCTCTGAGTTTACCCAAATATGACGACTTCCACTACTGAGAAACCCGGAAATGTGAAAAGGGTCCATAATAATGCTGAAAGAGCATGAGAATGGCATCTAAATGTTAGTTATATTGCTAAAAAGGTACTTCTTTTTGCTTCTAAGCAGAGAATCATGTTCAGTCCCGTGTGTGTGTAAACATAAGTAATAAATTGCTGGCTGCAGTTCACTAAAAAAGGGATAGTTCACCTTAAAATGAAAATGACCTCATTATTTACTGTCCCTCATACGGTTTTAAACCCATTTGAGGTTCTTTCTTCTGTTAAACACAAAAAGAAGTTAGTTTGAAGAGAGCTGGTTGCTGTTACCTATCTACTTCCACAGTAGGAAAAGGTTACTATGGAAATCAATGGGTACCACTTACCAGGATTTTTCAAAATATCCTCTTTTGTGTTCAACAGAAGAAAAAAAACTCAAATAGGGTTGGTTCAGGTGAAGGATGAGTAAACGATGGCAGAATTTTTCTTTTTTGGTAAACTATCCCTTTAACAGACCTCAGTAATGCTAATATCAAGGCTTTTTGAATTCTACATAGAGACCCACCTAGACTATACAAAGTTGTACTACTCAGCAAAGACTGCTGATATACGCTACTTTTAAGATGTTTCATTTATCATGTAGTATCTCACATATTGTAATATGTGAGCCAGAACTGCCACTAGTGCCCCTTCAAAGTGATAATAATTGCTTGATGCCACTTTTGTCACAGGAGAGGAGTTTTCCATGGATCCGTTCAGATGGAACTTTGTGGGGAAGAATCTCTTCTGTATGGCTGTGGAGGGTTTCGTCTATTTCATTTTTAACCTCCTAATCCAGTACAAGTTTTTTCTTCATCACTGGTGAGAGCAAAATAACATTATTTACATCCACTGAGATTCTTTTCAATATTCATGTCCAGATATTTAATCTAGAACTACAAAAGAAATCTTAAAATAAAATATAGTTTAAAAATGGGATCTGTTCAATATTCATTTACCTTGTGTTTACTTTAGCTTTACCTAAAACAGAATATGATTAGTAATATTTTTTTGTGTATGTAGGATATCAGACTACGGGATGAGTCTTGGTACAGATGAAGATGATGATGTAGCTCAGGAGAGAGAGCGCATTTACAAAGGGGGAAATAAAAATGACATCCTTCTAATCCGAGACTTGTCAAAAGTAAGTGATCAGATGCATTTACATAAAAACAGATTATATTTTGTAATCAGTGTCAGTGTTTAATTTGAAGGGTTTTGATGAAGCATTATTGCCATGCTCTTGATCTTAGACCTACAGGCGCAGAAAACGACCAGCAGTGGACAAAATTTGTGTTGGAGTTCCAGCGGGCGAGGTATTACCAAAAAACCTTGAAATTGAAAAACAACTGAGAAACAATGTGGTCAACATCTCAATGTTTTTTTTTTTTTGCAGTGCTTTGGGCTTCTTGGTGTAAATGGTGCAGGTAAAACCACAACGTTTAAAATGCTAACTGGAGACTCAGATGTGACGTCAGGGGAGGCATCTATAGCAGGATACAGGTAACATATAAACTATACAGGGCTACAGCTTTTGTTTAAAGTAAAATACTTCAGAGATATCTACATTAGCTGCACATGCTAAACATAAACTATTCTTTTTTACAGCGTTCTTTCCAACATCCTGGATGTGCACCAGAACATGGGCTATTGCCCTCAGTTTGATGCCATAGATGAGCTGCTGACGGGGAGGGAACACCTGTACCTGTATGCCCGCCTCCGTGGGATCCCTGAGTCTGAGATTAGCAGAGTAAAAATTTCAACCCTAAAGTATCTTCATTTACATTTTGCATCTTTAAACCCCCACTCTTAAATTCTGTTCCCCTTCAAATCTGTGACATCACACTAGCTATGTTTCCATACAAAGATGAAAATTAGATTTAGGCACAAAACATCCTGGTTACGTCCGTAACCCACGTTCCCTGAATAGGGAACGGAGACGTGTGTCTGGAACAGACTATGAGAGTATGCTAGGTGACCAATCACTCTGAAGAGTAAGAAAACGGGCCAATGAATGCCAAATGAATTGGCGGAGCTTAGCTCCACAGCTGCCAGTGATTAGCCATCAGTGGGCTATATCAACCGGCCGCTGAGAATCGAGCATTGGAATTTTTTGCCTGCTGAAGAGCCGATCACTCAGCTAACAGCTGGAGACTTAGCTGCTGTGGCAGTGGAGACACACGTCTTCGTTCCCTATTCGGGGAATGTGGGTTACGGATGTAATCAGGACGTTCCCCTTCATATGGGAACTTCAACGTGTGTCTGAAACAGAGTATGGGAGACTGTATGGAAAACGCCACAGCAGTTAAGCTCGTCACGCTCCTGATGTGAAGTTTGCCAAACATAGCATGAGCGCACAAGCATCACCAAGAGCGCGACCTTCCAACGTAATGTTGGTAATGTGCTTTTACCTAGCTAATATAGACTATGGATTTTAGAATACGACTGTACGTTGGGAAAGCGTGCCAGACCCTGGAGGGGCAGGACGCTGCGGAAGCCACCTGCTACCCAAGAGGGGAGACTTGATGGCAATAAGAGCATATGGACTAGCACTATGAAGCTATGAATGCATAGCTGGCACAGAACCTCAGCATGTGGGTAGACCATTTTGGGCATACCAGACATCACACTGAACCAGACACTCGACTCCTGGGGGCCTCGGAGGAATTCTCTAGGGTTCGCCAGATGGGAAACTTACTAGTAGAATAAAAAAGGCGCAGGTATATTCATGTTAGGGAGCATGGAGCAGCAAGCGTTGCTGACAGCTAGCTTAATTTCCTTCCCGACTCGAAGATTTTAAAATCTCGCGAATGTGTTATGTGTTGCCCAGCCCGCAGCTCTGCAGATATCTGTAAGAGAGGCGCCGCGTGTTAATGCCCAGCAGGAGGCAACACTTCTAGTAGAGTGTGCTCTCACATTCAGGGGACGTGGCTCGCCCTGGCATTCATAGGCGAGTGACTCCTGAGGAGACATGTGACGGGAACATATACTTCCCATTAGTTGATATAAGCCACCGTTACCATGCTGTCCGTCTTGACCAGCACGTGTTTCTGCTCTAAAACCGGTAAAAAGCAGCGGAGAGCAAGAAACACTGCCAACAGCTTTAGGCAATTGATATGCCAATGCAGGCAAGGTCCGGACCACAAACCCGCAGCTGCATGCTCGTTGCACACTGCCCCCCAGCCCGTGCTGGAGGCAATCTGTCGAAACAACAACATGACTGGACACTTGCCCTAGGGGCACCCTGGCCGGTGAAAAAGCAAGATCCGACCAGGGACTGAGGGTGCGACACAGCGGTGCATGCCCACGCGCCATGCCCGTCTGGGGACCCGATCACGAAGCCAGCAATGAAGTGGTCTCATATGAAGCAGACCGAGTGGCGTGACTGCGACTGCGGACGCCATATGCACAAGGAGCCTCTGAAATAATTTCAGTGGTACCACTGTATTCCTGTAAACCAGGCTCAGACAGGAAAGCACCAGCCTGGCGCACTCCTCTGAGAGGCGCACGACCATAGCGATCGAGTCCAGCTCCACTCCGAGATAAGAGATTCTCTGCACGGGGCAAAGTTTGCTCTTCTCTCGGTTGACCTGAAGCCCCAACTGGTCGAGGTTCTGAAGCACCTTGTCCCTGTGCATAATCAATTGCTCCCGGGACAAAGCTAGAATCAGCCAGTCCTTCAGGTCTATTGCTGCAAACTAATCTCGAGGACGGACGCACTGGAGAATGCATTTCTGTGTGAGCATCCTGAACGGCATTTTGTGTAAATGACGGTTCAGTCTGCGCAGATCTAGAATTGGTCTTAACCTCCCTCTCTTTTTGGGCACGATGAAATAAGGGCTGTAAAACCTGCAGTTCATCTTGGCTGGAGGGACCTGCTTGATTGCATCCTTTGCCAGGAGGACAGCAATCTCCTCTCGCAAGACAGGGGCGCTCACGGGGCTGACCCTCGTGAATGGACACCCATGAACTTGGGAGGGTGAATGGTGAACTGTATCGCATAGCCGAGTCCGATCATCCGTATGAGCCACCGCGACAGGCTGGGCAGCACTAACCAGGCTGACAGAGCTCGCGCTAATGGCACTATCGGAGCAATCGTAGACGTGCCAACGGAGGGGCAGCTCGGGAGGGGAGTGCTCACCCCGGGAAGCAGAGCGGCCCGAGGAAGAATCCTGAATCCTGCGATGAGGCTGGAGTGAGAGAAAGGAGCCCATTCTCTTGCACTCTGGAAGCCTGAGGCGAGGGAGGGAGCTGGAAGGCAGGGCGTCCCAGACTGGCAAGGCTTGGGTTTTGCACACCCGGAGAGAGAAGAAACTGCTCTTTTATTGAAAATTTGGTTACCACCAGCCCAGGGGGTGGCAGTGGAGATGTTATTTCTGTGTGTGGTCCTTGGCCCTCCACCGAGGAAAGTGCAGGTCAACTTAAATTCAAGAAATGGACCATCAAAATAAAGTGTGACCAAAAAGATAAATGGAATTTGCTGCAGTAGGAGAAGCCAATTCCTTTTTTCTTTTATTTAATAAATTACTCGCACCACAAAATACAAAGACGAAAAGCAATGAATGAGCAGTGGCTTTTGGAGAAGTAAGACCACTCTTAGGCTACAATACTAAACCACTTTGATGACGGACTATGGCTAACAGATTTTAGTATGACCAAAACAACATTTCAGATGTTGTGCAATGTGCCCTGTCCGCTGGTTTGTTCATTAATGCCGTCCCATCGAGCCCATTTTTATTATTCTTTGATCTGTTCAAACAAAATCACATGACTCTTTTTGATGTGCATGCTGGAATTTATGTAGTAAGTGTTTCTATTGTAGTTTATGTGCATTTTTTCACATGTGAAAAAAAGTTTAGCCTACTCAGTTGTGCACATAGGTTTTGTTATGGCATTTCCATTAAGCAGTTTTTGAATGGAAGCATAGCTAATGATTTAAACTAACCTTAAAACATTGTTTATCTGCATGTATTTCCAACATCTAGCCTTGGATTTGTCTCAATGCCTTGTCTGTTTCTCTAAGCTTTCATTTGTTGCAATATATGTGTATAATGATCTTAGAATGATTAGGTAAGATAGTAGAATTATTAGAATTATTATTAGGTAAGTGCAAAAATAGTAGAGCCTCCTGTTGACTTTTGTCGTTTGCTCACTTATCAGAATGATCTGTCTTACCAACACAATCTCATGGTGAATATTTTATGGTAGATTACTAACTGATTCATAATTATTACAATTTCATGTGCGTTTACTTACAATCTGTTGGTGCCCCAGACAATGACAGTTATGTTTAGGAGTGGGCCTTCATGCTTACTTTAAAAACAAAATCATACATTTTCACATAAATAAGAAAATAATAACATGAATTAGACAACAAATTGCCTAAACACAAAACATTTACATTTTGAGATGATTGTGTAGTCTTGCCAACAAGCCGATGCCAATTCAACATGTGTAATCAGCCAGTGTCATTGTGCAAGGGCTTGTGTTCTTGTTGTGTTACTGGTGTTTTGTTTAATTTAGATGAACACTTTTTAAACTCAAAAACTCAAGCACTCCTGTCCCATTAATTATGTATGTTTTGTGCAGGTGGCAGAGTGGGGCATTCAGAAGCTGGGTCTGTCTGAATATGCAGGAAACTGTGCTGGTACCTACAGCGGGGGCAACAAAAGGAAGCTGTCCACTGCTATAGCAATGATTGGATGTCCTCCTCTGGTGCTCCTGGTATGTTTTTTTTTTTCCCTGAACAATCCCATGGTCATGGCGCAAATTCACCTCTGTAACTGAACCCTGTACATGTGTAGGATGAGCCCACAACAGGAATGGACCCTCACTCCCGTCGCTTCCTGTGGACTGCCATTCTGAGCATCATCCAGGATGGGAGGGCGGTCGTTTTGACCTCTCACAGGCAAGAATATTAATTACTAAATCTAATGTACAGTAACATAAACAATAACTAAACATAAAGATGACATAACATTAACATAAACTATAAATATATTAGTGAAAATTCCTGTCTGATCTGTATGATTTAAAAATCAAATAAATATAATTAGTCGCATCGTTTATAATTGTGTTTATTTACACATGCTTAAAAGATGCTAATAGTGTAGTGTTATTATTATTTTAATTAAAATGCATTATTATTTTTGCACTTTTATTTGTGTGTTTGCATTTACAGTATGGAAGAGTGTGAAGCTCTCTGTACTCGCTTGGCCATCATGGTCAATGGGACATTTAAGTGTCTGGGCACAATCCAGCATCTGAAATACAAGTGAGTACATTCCCTTTTTTATAGTAGAGTAATGCAAAAGTTATGCCAAAATACAGGAAGAATGGTTGTTGATTCCCTCAAGATGTTCTTATGAGGTTTGAAGATGGGTTTATTCAGTTTATAAGTATAATAGTTTATACGTTTATAAGTACAATAATGTCTGTGATAAACAAAACTTGAAGATAATTTAATATTTTAGTCTACACCCATATGAAAAACATGAATCTTGAAGCATTTGCTTGTATTTTAGACTAGATAAGAGCGTTTGGAAAAAATTGTATTTGAAAAAGTATTTGTGTGCTGTTTACTACAGATTTTATTTTACTCATTAATTGAAAAAAACTAATAATTAAAAAATTAGTTTTTTATAAATATATATATTATATATTTATATATATTTATATATATAAATATATATAACAGTGCACCACAAATTAAAATCATGGGTGGCATTTTTCTCCATCATTAAAGGCACAGTATATAATTTTCGCCATTAGATGTCATGTATTTACAACAAACAAAGGCATATTTTTATGACACCGTGACTGGAAGTTGTGGTCCTCATTACATCCTACGGGACTCCTGCAGAAATCATGTTCATGCATGAATTCATGGATGAAAGTGTTCACAACTTGTTATCATAGTAGTATGAAGCAGAGTGAGCCCAAAAGCCATCGAAGCGAAATGATACCACTGAAGTAATTGCTGATGAGAGACAGATGAGTTCACTACTTTTGGTTTTTCCGGTTCACATGGGGAAGAAGCAGTTCTGTTTTATCATAATAGTACATTTTAAAGCTTCTGTTATAATGCTGCTCTGTGCAGTCTAATAAAATACACAACATATAAAAACCAAACTGGAAATCAGTCTGTCTCACTAGTAACAGTGAATTGCTTGTTTCTCTGGATTTGAGCATTCTTCAAAATATTTGGGACAATATAACTACACAAGACAGCATAAGATATATATATATATATAACACTATTCTAGTGTTTTTTGGTAAATTGAATGAAAACAATCTTACATATTGTGCCTTTAGACTCTCAAATTTCAAACATGATATTCAAAACAACTTTTAGCAATTACGTGGTCAACAAAACAAGCACATTTCTAATTATTCTTGTAAATAAACAGGTTTGGAGGAGGCTATGTAGTTACAATGAAGATCAAAGCTGCAAAACCAGGCCTTTCTCCAGACCTGGTCCCGGCAGAGTCCTTCATGGACAGCAGTTTCCCAGGATGCATCCAGCGAGAGAAACACTACAACACGTTACAGTATGAAATCGCAGCTGCCTCGCTAGCACGGGTCTTCCAGCTGGTGTTGACCAACAAAGAAAGACTGAACATAGAGGACTACTCTGTGTCGCAGACCACATTAGACCAGGTAACTTCACCAGCATCAGCTGTCAATCGCACGTTACCGCTATTAAGTTACTTTAGCATTTCACTTTCACCGCAGACAAGAAGAATCGCTTGGTGTTGTAAAATTGACATGCTCTGCTTTAGGGACCTTCCATTTGAAATGAGTTATTGGTTGAAATTCCCATGCTGAGATTGGATTCGATTTGCTCAGCAGACGTGACTGACAGGCCTAACAGCTTATGTGTTTCAATGTCTTACAGGTGTTTGTGAATTTTGCCAAGCAGCAGTCAGGAGAAGATGACACCGTCCCATCACATCTCAGACAGTCAGGGCCGAAACGAGAAAAAAAGGTCTCACCGTTACAAAGAGTCGCAACAAAAAACAGATGAAATGACCTTCATAAGGACTATGATATAATCACTCATGGCTGAGCGCACATTATATCATGTTATGAAGTTTTCTAAAGCCTTTTTGTATGTGTATTTCTACACAAAACTAACTGCATCTATTTGAAGCTTTTTTTATTATACATTGTTATATTTTTGATCATCTGCCATCGGTTTGTAGCACTGAGCCAAAGGTCAGTCTCCACCCACTTTAAAACATTAGCACTGATGAATTGACATCGCTGATTTGAAATAGATGTACAGAAATCTAGGATTTCTTTTTTTTTGCACGCAACACTAGCTTTTTAGGCTTCCTTACAATTCAATAATAAAAAAAATGATACAATTATAAATATTGGTTTTGCAGTTGTTCTTTGTTGTAATTTTTTTTTTTAATCAACGAATCTGCTATATTTGCACAAACATACACAGATGATTCTTTATAATATCAACCAATTAACCAAAACATTGTGATGCACCAGTTCTGGAGTGGTCATCGGGAGATCTGGGAAAATTCCCAAGGGGCCGCTCATAAATTGGGCCGGGGTAATGCAGTTTCACACCGGACATGGAAAGCGCATCTCTAGTTCATTTTCAATCACACAGCCATAAGAGCAGAATCTGTTTGCAAGCAACGTACGTTCAATCCCAGCGTTTTTTCCTTGCACAGCTATTTGTACTGGCATTATATGTAATAAGCTATATTCCAGATGCTAAAAGTCAAGCCACGCGACTTCCCTCCGTATTACAATATTATGGGACTGATAATTGAAGTTTGTAGTTTACAACATGCATTTAAAGTGTGGCTTGCTTGTGTAACTTGGCTGAGAGCACACATTCTCTTTCTCGCACCTATAAGACAATGCGTGAACACAATTCTAACACATAAAGCATAAAGTTTTAACTGCCAGATTTGTATGTTTTTTTTTTGTCAAAATAATTGAAAACCTTTAAAATCTTCTGTAAGTGTTTTCAAATGTTATGCAAGGCATTTAGGTAAGCCCAGTCCCTTTCAAAAATGAAAGTCATCAATACATTATCTCAGTTTTATACAGTACCTGTGTACCATAACGTTTTACAAATGAACAAAGTAAATCTATACAGCTATTGGATAGTTATTATTTTAAATTTTTATTAGTTTTTTTGTGTAGAATTGATTGCTTAAAAAGTAAAATATATGCTATTTGGCGTTTATGTGTATACTTGAATTTTGTCTTTATAAGAGTCCTGTGACATCAGAGAATTAGCAGCAGATCCTTCAACTCCTGTAGTTTGGGAGGTGGAGTCACCATGGATCCATCTTGTAGGTCTGGCAGATCCCACAGATGCTCAGTTTCATTGAGATCTGGAGTAGAATAAATTTTAAACTCTTCCTCGTGTTCTGAACAATGCGTGCAATGTGCTTCAACCTGGTGGGCAAAAATATTAAGGTGGGTATAACATTTCTTCAATTTACATGCACTTGAATGACAGCAAGATATCCCAGAACATCACACTCCCTCCACTGGCTTGTCATCGTCCCACAGTGCATCCTGGCACTATTGCTTCTGCAGGTAAAGTGTACACATACATGTCTGTACATATGGAGTAATAGAAAACATTGTAGGCACATTCAACAGTGAACAGCAGTCCTCGTAGGCACATTGATTGGTTTACGGCAGGGGTGCTCAACCCTGTTCCCGGAGATCTGCTGTCCTGCAGATTTCAGTTGCAATCCATATCAAACACACCTGCCTCTAATTATCAAGTGCTGTTCAGGTCCTAATTAATTGGTATAGGTGTGTTTGATCTGGGTTGGAGCTGAACTCTGCAGGAAGGTAGATCTCCAGGAAAAGGGTTGAGCCCCCCTGGTCTATGGCTATGCAACTCCATAGGCAGCAGAGTGTAATGCACTGTCTATATTCTATTAAAAGTCCAGTATGTAGGATTGACTGGTGGTTGAGCTAGGTATTTTAGTCCAAATTCAAAATTTCAACCTCCTCAGATGACTTCTCGCAAATGCAGGTTGTCAGATTGACGACAACAACAGGAGTGTGCCTGACATACAAGCCTTACTCAGCTAATGTCTACATTTGTAATATTTATATTTTTTGCTAATTAAAAACCACATCATGTGAATTTTTGCCACTCTGAATCTGCGTCTCATTTCAGAGGCTGCTACAGTCCACTGGAGGTCGCATTTTCAGCCTTTACATTGAGGTAGCCTTCAAGACTGAAATTAAATATGCTGTGTTTTCCGCCAAGGCAACCCTGTTTCCAATTCAAGTACTTTGTTAAAGTATCTAGTCTGGTTCACAAACAGGTTAGAAATTGCTATAAATTACTTTCGCATTCATGTGGGTTTACAACACAAACACACTAATATTCTGCAAAACGCTTTAATGGAATACAAAAATCAACAATCAATATCGATGTCTTACTCTACACCATGTTTTTGCTTTACACTCGTACAAGATTTACTCCACACATAGTCCACCTGCACATTAGAAGACGGTATTTTTAAAAGTCACTGTTAGTATCCACCTCATTTGTCACGTAATGGGTACAGCCATTTATAAACCGAACAAATTTGCCATCCAATGATTTTTAGATATACAAAACTGTTATGGTCATAATATTGCAAACATATTATTTTAACATATTGTACTAATGATGACACACTCTTTTGTAAAGCAAACAGTTTTCCTATTTACTGCACTATTCTTCTTCAACTCTGTATATAAATATGATGCCTTGCACATTCGCAGAAAAAAAAGCTTACTTTCTCTTTGAAAAATAAGGTGGATCTTTTCACAAACTCTCTCAGTACGCCTCTCTTCATAATTAATGTAATTACAATTTCACTTCAGAAAGTGCCATACATCACACTTGTGTCTGAAAAGATATCAAAACAATAGATGTATTTATGCAGTTTATAATATGACGTTTGGTGAGGTATCCAGTGACAAAAGTGCATGTAGATTCATCCTGCATCCAACAGATCTAGAAGAAGAGTGGAATGATGGCCGTTCTCAGCTCAGGATAGTCTTTGAATTCCTGCGCGTAGGTTTTATGCTTTGCCCGAGCCCATATAGTCATCTGAATAAAACTCAAAAATGCGAAAACTCCAACTGTGGAAATAATTTTTTTAATCAGGCAGATGCAGCAATATATATAAAGCAGGTTCCAAATGTCAGTGGCCACCGGTGAAAAATTATATTTACACTTATTCATTGAGCAGGCAGTTTCATCCAAATTAAGCAACTTGGGGAATAAAGCAGCAATACATCTTGAGGCAATAATACAGTACTGCTTATGCATAAAAGTTGCTGTGAGAATAATTCACCTAAAATGAAAGGCTGCTGTTCATTTACTCACCTTTAAGCAAACAAAGAAATAAGTGACTATTTTTATTCTTCAATGCGATGTTAAAGAAGATATTTAGTTAAAACTATGGTCCTTTGTGATTAATAAAATTAAAGCCAATGGTTTCCTGCAAGAAAATGAACTATTAATTAGACATGTTACCTTTAATCCACAACCTTGGTAAACATTATTGATTGTGTTAGTAATTATTGACAGTCTGAGTAAAAACATGACTCAATTAAAGGCTGTTAACAATCTTTCTTGTAATGTTTTTTTTTTTCTTCTTAAAGGCATAGTTCTGTCATCTTATTCAAAACCTATTTGAGTTTCTTTCTTCTGTTGTACACAAAATAATGGCATTTGATGGGTGCCAACAACCAGCATTCTTCAAAACATCTTCCTTTGTATTCAACAGAAGAAAAAAACTATTTTTGGGTGAACCACCCCTTTAAGACCTCAATGTATCATTATTAGCCGCATTTATTTTATTTGCCTGTATGGTTTTTTATTTTTTACTCTTGAAGTGCATATAATCATTGACTTGCATTTTATGCATCAGCAAAAAAAAAGAGTTTTTAATAAACATAACAATAATAATAATTTATTTTTATATAGTGCCTTGAACTTCATTTTTTTTTAAAAAGTGCTCACTTAAAAAACAAAACAAACAAGAAAATGAATGAATGAATATATACATATATATATATATTCATTCATTCATTCTTCTTTTCGGCTTAGTCCCTTTATTAATCTGGGGTCGCCACAGCGGAATGAACCACCAACTTATCCAGCATATGTTTTACGCAGCGGATGCTCTTCCAGCTGCAACCCATCACTGGGAAAAACCCATACACTTCCATTTATATATATATATATATATATATATATATTTATTTTTTCTACATCTTTGTTTGCTTGAAAGTTAGTAAATGAGCAGCAAATTTCCATTTCTGCATGTATTATTCTTTTGATTTTCATGTTTGAATCAGATTTTGCTGCTCATGTTATCAGTTGTGGTCTAAGACATTTGGCCTTTCTGCAGATAATGTTTAATACTGTGTACCTGGAACACACTGTGTCATGACTGCAAAGCTGATCCACGATCCCACCTGAAAATAAACGCAGTTTTCCATTTCCACATTACAGGATGCTATTTCACAAAAATCCAAAATCTTTTAACATGTGGATATAGTTACTCTCTACAGACACAAACACACTCCAGATGCCACTTTTTTGACATGAAACAGGTTACTTGACAAACCTCATATGTGTAGTTTGGGCAGGACACAAAGAAAAAGAGCCAAGTGAATGGATTATTTGTGGGATACGGAATCTCTGTAGGCTTGGAACCTGCCAAAGTGTGAGAAGAAGATTGTACGGTTATGCAGTAATAGAAATATCCAACACTGCTGGATGCTGTTTAAGAAACTGAAGCGTTAGGGATTCGCTCAGGAGAATGCATAGTCTCTCAAGCATGTATTAATATCATAATTGACAATTTACTGTGCACACCCACACATTCCTTTGTGAAAGACACAAAGAAGTGGTTCTGATGATTGTGATTAATTACAGGTTTCGTTTTCTGTCCTGATTGCTCATAATTACACCCACACAGTTAAAGAGACAAATCTTTATTAGGACTCACCATTACAGCTGATTTGGTTTAGAATCAGATGAACTGAAAGATTTCCGAATTCACAGAGCTGAATAAAACAAAAAGACAATAAAATGAAGAAAAAAAGCATAGGCAACATTTGGCAACTCATTTGGCAACATTACTTTGGTTGAGCTTTGCTCTTAAAGGTGACATAGAATGAAAAACTGGACATAGCTATTGGCATAGTATAGAGTAATAAGCCTTAAACACCATTGTTGCAGCAGAAAAATTAGCGAATCAGAATGTAACACTGGCTGTTATGTAACAATCGGGGGTCATTAATATGCAAGCCCCCAGCACGGTTTGATTGGCCACAGCGTTTCAGCATTTAATGAGATGTTTGAAAAATTAAAGGGAATAATAATGGTTAATAGTCCACCATGGAACAAACAATATATAAGACAAACATTATTTTTATAAAATAATGCAAATTATGCATACACTTAATATTTTATGGGTATTATTTCATAGATTTTATAGCCTAACTTTATATGCCTAACTTTCTTTTCATGCATCCTATTCTTCATGCAATCCAGAAAATCAGCAAAGCTGAAAGGTTTGTTTGAGCTCAACTGTACAGATGCCAATTTACATTTGCTTTAGCTTGTGATTTATTAACTTCACATTTGTAAAAGAGCCTTACATTTGTCAAAAATATAATTTACAGTACAATTACTTTTTAAAAGATGTAACAATGTTTTAATGTATTATTTCTAAAAGTAACTTTCCCCAACACTGGCCATGGCAGCACTAAAATACAAATCATTAATTTAAATGTATTTACTAAGATACAAAAAATAACCATGGTTTTATTATAGTAAACAAAATCTTTCTTTTTTTGGCACAGTTATTTACACAATTTACACAAAATTTACATAATTTAGTGCTTTTCAAATTTGGAGGAGAAAATTTCCTCAACTGCTACCAGTGTGCAGCATCCACCTGGATGACGTGACAGCAGGCACACTGCATAAGAACACACACCAGAGAAGAGGGATTGATGAAAAAACTAGTAGATTTGATTGTTTTTTTTTTTTTTTACAGTTTTTACAATTGCTACAAATTTCAAAACCCGGATGTCAATTTGCAAAACTCTAGACACAAAACTCTAAACAGTCACTACTTTTAACATAGAGTCTCCGGTGTTCAAAACTTTGCATGTTGCATTAGTTTCTTTAGAGAAGTCTTGCATTTGTAGGATCATTAGTTCACATAATGCAAATGGATTTAATACAAAATCAAATATTGTCAAAACAGTCATCAAATATTGTTTTATACACAAACACACACACACACACACACACACACACACACACACATACACACATATACACACACACGCACGCACGCACGCACGCACACACATATATATATATATATATATTACACCTATACCAATTATAGGTAATACATTTACGTAACATATGTACATATTTGTAATTCTAATTGTTGAAAATAGTTGATTTGCAATATTTTGACATGTATGACATATATTTTATATGTGTGAATCCATATGAACTAGTATGCCACATATGTAATTTGCATATATTTCTAGATATCAGATTTCTTTTTTGGGATCTGTGTTTCCATCAGTCTGGTCCTATGGATTTGGCCTAGACCAAATCTAGACCTGACATTGGTCAGCTGTGATTGGGCTTTCTTGCATACAGTAATGTAAAATATGAAAACATTGTCTGTAAAAGTGGTACATGGAACATAGAAACCATAAATATGGAATAAGAATTAAATCTTAAGATTATGTAGTCCAGTTGGTCATGTTCTGTGGTAACTGCTGTCATTTGACCTTACTGAAGCTTTCATCAGTTTCCATGCATCAAGAGTAATGGAACAGCTACTTGTTATTTTGAAAGCTTGTATCAGTTGATAGTTACATCATGCTAATTAAATGAATACTCAGTTATTTCATATGTAATGTTTGAGTTGGGGGCAGCACAGTGGCGCAGTGGGTATCACAATCGCCTCACAGCAAGAAGGTCGCTGGTTCGAGCCCCGGCTGGGTCAGTTGGCGTTTCTGTGTGGAGTTTGCATGTTATCCCCGTGTTTGCGTGGGTTTCCTTCGGGTGCTCCGGTTTCCCCCACAAGTCCAAAGACATGCAGTATAGGTGAATTGGGTAAGCTAAATTGTCTGTAGTGTATGAGTGTGAATGAGTATGTATGGTTGTTTCCCAGTGATGGGTTGCAGCTGGAAGGGCATCTGCTGCGTGAAACATATGCTGGATAAGTTGGTGGTTCATTCCGCTGTGGCGACCCCAGATTAATAAAGGGACTAAGCCGAAAAGTTTTGAAAATTGACACCAGGGTTCTGAAATTTTTAGCAAAAAGATTGTAAAAAAAACCCTGTAAATTTAATCTGAAGTACAGTGCTGAAGTACCCTAATGGTCTCACTAGCACCTCTTCCGACCTAGTGTTCTCAAGAGGTCTTCTATCCAGTTATACTGACCCATCCTGACCCCGTCTAGCTTCTTGGGCAAACAGGTGAGCAGTGCAGAGTGATAAAGTGTTTTATATGTAGTAAGACCATGGCTCATTTTTGTAAGGGTTCAGAAATTATTATTATTACTGTTATATATAATGACATACATTACAAGGTGTAACATTAAATATTTGACTAATTACAAGTTGTGACATACATACCAAAAACACTGCCAGTGCAGAATAAATCTGGAGTCTCCCATATGCTAGAGAAACAATCAGGAGTTAATATGAGGCACAGAAAACACTTTAATGCATAACACAATGAACACTTACTTGCCGGGGTGTAGAGCGGATGGTTGATATAATACGCTTGCCATGATGCAAATCCCCAGTAGTACAGACACAGCTAAAGAATGACATTACATTCATATAAGGATTGACTCTAATATGACACAGTATACAGGTAACTGCTTAAATAATATAAAGTACTTAATAATACAATCTTAAAGTGTTAGTTCATCCAAAAATGATAAATAATATGTTATTATAATCTACCCCAATGTCATTACGAACCCCTGAGACCTTCATTCATTTTTGAAAGTCAAATAAAGATATTTTAGATGAAATCTTAGAGCTTCTTCATCCTCCATAGACAGCAAGACTCCTGGCTCGTTCAGAATAATAATAATTTTTGTCATAGTTCTTTGAACAAGTCAGAATGATTGCTGTCTATGGAGCAAGGCTCTCAAATTTCATCCAAAATATCTAAATTTGTGTACTGAAGATGAACGAAAGTATCAGGGATTTGAAACAACATTATGTTAATTAATGTTCTTTTTTTGGGTGAAATAACCCTTTAATAACAACACAAAACTTTATTTGTAGGCCTGCGCTTCAGCTGTTTAACTTCATTTACATCCTCCCCCATTTGCATGATTAGCATTCCCACGTACAGGCAATATTTTGATCGCCTCTTCCATATGGTCAACGCATATGTACTCAGAGTGTGTTGAAAGATACTGTAGGAGCATAATTTAAACCAGCAAGAGGACGCTTAATGGAAAGCAGCCAAATATCCCCCGAATATAAGCTCCTCCGTGCTTCACTGACACCGCTGGACCAATGCCAATGTCATAAGCACTTCAGATGTATTAGCTAATGCGCTAAGCTAGGAGAGAGTCACAATAAAACTATAGAAAGCATTTTGTCTTATTTTAGCTCTAGAAAAAGTCGAAAATCATAAAGACTTTGTATTTAAAAATACCAGCACAAACATACCAGCATGATGGTGCGCAAAGGTACTGTTCCGTCAGAAAAGCGATGGATAAAAATAGTTTCCACGAGCTTCTTAATGTAATGAAGACAGTGGCACCAGCAAGCCAGCCTGTAGCAGAGTCAAATATAAACTGTTTGCCACATACAGTTGAAGTCAGAATTATAAGGCCTCCTGTGAAATTAATTTTTTAAAATATTTCCCAAATTATGTTTAACTGAGCATTTTTCACATTATGTCTTAGGATATCAAGATATAATGCGACATCATTTATTTTATTTTTATTTTGGCTAGAATAAAAGCTGTTTTTTTCATAATTTTAAGATTATCATTATTAGCAATGTTTAAGCAATATTTTTTTTTCCAATTGTCTACAAAACAAACCACACTGTTATACAATGATTTGCCGAATTACCCAAAACTTGCCTAGTAAACCTAATTAACCTAGTTAAGCCTTTAAGCTTTAATTGCACTTTAAGCTGAATAGTAGTATCTTGAAAATATCTAGTAAAATATTATCTACTGTCATCATGGCAAAGATAAAAGAAATCAGTTAATTAGAAATTAGATATAGGGTGGCGCGGTGGCACATTGGGTAGCGCTGTTGCCTCACAGCAAGAAGGTCGCTGGTTCGAGCCTCGGCTGAGTCAGTTGGCATTTCCCCGTGTTCGCATGGGTCTCCTCTGGGTGCTCCAGTTTCCCCCACAAGTCCAAAGACATGCGCTTTAGGTGAATTGGGTAAGCTAAATTGTCCGTAGTGTATGTGTGTGAATGAGAGTGGTGTTTCCCAGTGATGGGTTGCAAAAAAAAATCTTCTCTCCAATAAACAGAAATTGGGAAAAACAATATACAGGGGGGGCTAAAAATTCAACTGTATATACATTTATATATGTATATAAGTTTATTAGTCAAGTCACTGGACAAATAGATGTTAGTTCTGTAACGAATCGAAGAAGAAAAAATCTTAAAGGGGCTAATAATATTAACCTTAAATAAAAAATATATATAATTAAAAACTGCTTTTATTCCAGCCAGACTAAAAGAAATAAGACTTTACCAAAAAGAAATATTAAAGGAAATACTGTGAAAATGTCCTTGCTCTGTTAATCAGAACTTGGAAAACATAAAAAAAAAGAAAATAATTAATTCTAATAATTCTAAATAATTTTGCATTTAACTGCATTTGCTAAAAAGATGAGGAACGATCATGTATTTCAGCTCATCTGAATGAGGTTTTTCACTCTAAATTTACCTGACAACTTTAAATGGACTTCGGATGTAGTCATATTCGTGTCTGTAGATGAATGGAAGCCGGAAGTAGAACAGCAGGTAAACAAAAAGTGGCCCAAGACACTCTGCCAGAAAGACCTACAATCAACGCCGCAACCAAAGCAACAACATTTTTATACACTGCATATAAGCTCATCCTGTTTAAATGAACACCAGATTGCCAGATTCTTTACCATAGTCCAGCCTATCTGTGGGCCGAGGTCCTGGAAGAACATGGTTGCGGTGGTGCCCACCGGCAGATCCTCCAAAACATCATCATCACTGAGGGCTTTTCCCTCTGAGAATCAAACAACTCAGTCATGATAGCAAGAATTATCAAAGCAAAGCACCTCAGTTTGAATAGCCAACAAATCGATGCAACTAAATGATGCTGATGCTGTATTGATAGCTTTAGTTTGTTTGAAAGCTGTAGTTTTCTCACTCTGGCCTTCTCTAGTGTGAAATGATGCTTGAAATTCTGGCAGGAGAAGTGCAGACATGCACATATGTACCACAGCTGTTGCCGATCTAAGATTGCAGAAGCATCTGGCTACTGTATTAGGCTTTAATTCTTCTAGAATGTTTTCTTTTACCTTGCCTTTTAAAGGACTGGTGAAGAGAATATACAAGATTTGAAAGAATATTTTGGAAGGCATTGTAATGCTTAAAATAAAATTGAAATAAATAAATAAATGAAATAAAAATATTTAAGTTTACCAGGATGCAGCTTCAGTGCCTGTCGTGATGGATAAAGCTTGGGGTCTGCAGGGAGTTCGAGAATTGTATTATTTACATCAGCTTAAAGCTCCAGCTCGACAATTTAAGCATATTTATGATAAACTTGTGTCTTTGTTCAAAAGCAAAAAAAATAAATACTTACACGTTTTGTGGAACAAACACTTGATCTCTGCGATGGTGGCACTGGGCTCCACCTGAGAAAGTTCAAGAATTGTTTTCAACTGTAAATCTCCCTTAAAAGACCATTTTTTGCTCAAATATGAGTTGTGGGCAACACAGACTCATGAAAAATATGTGCATGTGACAGCATTTTTGAAAATTCACTTTTGAAGAGTGAAAAGTCCAGTGAGTGGTGCAAATAAGCAAAGATAAGCATGATTGAAGCAATGGTTATTCATGCACATTTTACAGAAGTTCAGAAATGTAATGGCCAATGATTGGCACTAATAGGTTAATGCTTTATTGTGTTTGAAAATAATGTCACCAAGACTAAACTTTACTCTAACCTTATGCAATAAATATGCATTTTCCGAAAGCGGCCATGCCTTTTATTTTACACAGCCTCAATCTATTGTTAAAACATTGTTTCACAAGACCCAAACACTCTGCATCATAAGCACAGTGCTCTACCAGGTGAACTACAGAGCATGTTTATTTGTGGTATATGGTACTGTATGTAAACGTAAAAAAAATATAAGCTTACAATTCATGTACTATAGTAAAATTGTAGCATTTTGCATGGAACCCTCCAAAACTATGTCTGGAGTGTCTATTTATAGCCTGCACTACAAAAAAATATATTTGCACTCTCTCCATCCACCAATGCCTGTTTTAAATAGTCAAAATGAAAAATGACGCCCTTGTTGTTGAGTAGCGTTGGCATGTAATAAAGACATTTGACACAATCAATCCCAGTTTCAATAGATGTGTATTAATAAGAAAGTGCTAATAGTTAGAATTAGGGGAAGGTGTAGCCTTTGCTGTCAATCAATTGCTGTCAATCATTTGCATCTACTACCATCTATTTAAGTATAAATAAATTGATCAAAATACACTTATTGAAAACATTTTTAGCACAAAGTTTAAATAGAATATTTCACAATCTGCAGTTCACAATTCCCTTGTCGTAAACAGTCCTTAATCACTATTCGCCTATAGTGTAAATATAATCTATATTCCTATTTGCAACTGGTGTAAATAGCAGCTCAAACCAAATGTGCTATTTTTACATAGTGTAAATAGTAATTTTTGCTGTTTCACTGCCAAATGAGTTTTTATCTACCATCTGCTCCTATAACATAAAGTGGGTGATTATAAAAACATTTATTTTTATATTTGGACGAACTAACCCTTAAAGACAGTATTATTAAGTACTTAGTATTATTTAATAAGTTATATTGTGTTATATTAGAGTCAGTCCTTATATGAATTTAAAGTCATACATGATCTGTTCATTTACATTATAATGCTGTTTTGCGGGCCTGAAAACATAAACTTTTTGAAAAAGGGTTTCAAAAGTGCATTTCAAAACAATACTGTTATTGTCTCTGTGTAAACTACAAAAACATGATTTTTAAAAAATGGTGATAAGTGCTCAGTCTATAGACATGTGCTTGACAACCAAAACAACAATGTCAGATTACAAGACCATAGCGATCTACTGATACAACAGAACACTGCATTTTAAAGTTGGCATGAAATTTACTCTTCTTATTTTTATATTTATGTAGTAGTGTTTGTTATAAATGCATTATCTGTTTACTTTGTTATTTTATAAATATCCATTTGCCCTTATAATCTTTAATCAAATTCCATAACCCTTCCCGCCCCCTCGAAATGACTTTTCTTCACTTTCTTCACTGCAAGGCTATCAGTGAGGGTCTCGTTTCTGCCCTGCCTTCGTCAATTCATAGAATGAAATCATGCACTGCCCTACATTTTTGTTTCTCATTTCAGGACCGTTTCAATCGGATGTACGTCATGATATGGGAAAAAAATCTTAAATTCTGTTACATGCCGACTTTAAGTCATTTTTCCAGATGGGAATTGATTTGACAAGGCTGTCATCTTTATTAAAGAAAAATATTAATGCTTTCAGTATATCAAGTCGTACTGTAAACTAAATGAAATGAAAGATTTTAAAAAAAGGTGGTGCATTATTTAGTCCTGTGGGAACCAATTGGATCATTGAAAAATGGTTGTTGCTAATAAAATGGAGGAAAATTTGAATGCTAGTTTGTTCTCAGTTGTGAAGAATTACTGTCATATCAGTACCCTCTGGTGCAGAATGTTTCCAGGTGCCCGATGATGATGAAAACAAGGAGCTAAATTTTACAGAAGCAATCATATCAAATTTGTTCAAACCTCTGCCTCCTGTGAAGGCAGGACAAAAATGAGACCCGCACTGATAGCTCTGCCCTAAAGGCATTCCATGTGACCAGAAGTGGAGAAAAGTCATTTCGAGGGGGAAGGGAAAGTTATAGTATTTGATTAAAGATAATTAGGGCAAATTAATTTTTACAAAATAATGACATGCACAGATACATTGTTTCCAACAAGCACTACTTTATACATATAAAAATAAGAAGAGTACATTTTTGATGTCATGCCGACTTCAACATAAAAAATGGACAAAACCCCCAACCAAATGACTAAATATAAAAATACATAAAAAAACGAAATACTAAAAACACTTTGAGCTGCACAAGACAACACACCTTATCCAGGTAGCAGAGTTGCGCCCTGCTCTTGGGATCCAGGATCTCCACCTCAAAAAAGACATAATTCTTATCCTTGTTTTCACCAGCTTTCAGGCCGTGCTCACACCTGGCCTTTATGAAGTGCGCAACGGTGAACAGATCCTTCAAGTTCAGACATTGCATGATGCCTATTGAGGGCTGTACTGTAGGTGAGCCCTGCTGAGGGCGCTTGGCGAACTGATGCCATCCGACCCTCACGTGGTAAAGCTATGGCATCTCATGATGACCTCACAGGGAGATCGAGTTGGGTATCTTGTTGACATACAGTAGTTGCATAATTTTCACTCGGGTTAACAAGATTTTAAACATTACAGGGACTTTTCATTTACAGAAAACATGCAGGACCTGCTGTGTAATGCATTATTTGGCGGAATTGTGAGCAGAAATCTGTCTTTAGTGTAGTCAAAACATTCAGTGCAGACACATGAGCATACATGAGGGGCACGTCTTGGATTCGGAGCTGCAGGCTGGTCTATATTTGTCTCTGACGGCGAGGGGCAATTCATCAGCCCTGCTGCAGCCTGAACCCCAATAACGCTGTCAACTATCATATCATCAAGTGCTTGGACTTTAATCCTTCGGGTAAGAGGAGACGACTCCCCATCACGCTCAAACCATATATGGCCTTTCCTTGATAGTCTAGCCTTGATTATCAGCATATTGATGGGAAACATTATGATGAGAAGTGAAGCACAGCATTGCTAAGATATCAGATCTACTGTGAAAACGTACTGTAGTTCTTGATAAATAATAATAATAATTATTATTATTAGTAGTAGTAGTAGTAGTAGTAGCATTATATTACAAATACAATTTAAGCATCTTAAATACAATGCTTTAATAAACATGTAATGTTTAGTATTATTACATAATAAAATGTTACTACACCATCTGCATAAAAAATAATTCACATTCATTAACAATTCATGTTTAATACTCCACATTAACATATATTTAGAGATCAAGTTTTTTTACAAATATTATTACAGGTTGCAGTTGTTTATTGTATTTTATTAAAAAAAAAAATAATAAAATCACACACATACATACACATGTATATATGTATGTGCGCAGTGGGTAGCACAATCGCCTCACAGCTAGAAGGTCGCTGGTTCGAGCCCCGGCTGGGTCAGTTGCCGTTTCTGTGTGGAGTTTGCATGTTCTCCCCGTGTTTGTGTGGGTTTCTTCCGGGTGCTCCGGTTTCCCCCACAAGTCCAAAGACATGCAGTATAGGTGAATTGGGTAAGCTAAATTGTCCGTAGTGTATGAGTGTGAATGGGTATGTATGGATGTTTCCCAGTGATGGGTTGCAGCTGGAAGGGCATCCGCTGCGTAAAACATATGCTGGATAAGTTGGCGGTTCATTCCGCTGTGGCGACCCCAGATTAATAAAGGGACTAAGCCGAAATGAAAATGAATGAATGAATATATATACACATTTTTGTAAATATCATAATGCATTCAGGTTAGTTTTGGCCTGTATGGCCATTAATTTTTTTATGGATTGTCATGTCTTATTTTAATATTTAAAATATATATTGAATCACATCCTGAAATGCATGCTTCTTAACTATTAATAAATTAATTATAAATAATATTCATAATTCAACACTAGTTTTTTTATGTTCTTTTTTTAGAGAAAATTGTATGGTTACAAACACCACAAAACATTTGTAGAAAATTAGTAAATTGTGTAAATTTATATGTATTTATTATATATAGTTATATTTAGTTTTAAAATTAATTTCAGTAATATTATTGACTAATATGAATGTCACGGATCACAGAAGGTAGAGACAAGGATATCTTTTCACACAGT
>CAIGQW010000532.1:7447741-7459728 GCA_903798125.1 Danio choprae
TGTCACGGATCACAGAAGGTAGAGACAAGGATATCTTTTCACACAGTGTTTATTAAACACAAGTATATCTTCGCACCGAGCGGTGCATGCAAACAGTTCAATATAGTCACTTCCCTTAAGTAGAGCAAGCCGATGACAGGGGTTAGTCTCTGGGTAAGATGAGTCACGGATAGCCTTGGCGGATGATCCAGATGAGCAGACAGAGAGAGTTGCGACCAAGTGAAGAAGATACCGGACAATGACTGAAAGGAGTGCGTGGGTTATATGGAGTGGTGGTGATGACAGGAGCAGGTGCATGTGATGAGTGCGCAGGTGAGCGTGATTAGTAATCTGGTGAGTGAGTGCGTTGTGTAGTGGCTGGAGAGTGTGACTGGTGATCGGGGCTGACAGAACGTGCAGGAGGTGTGACAATGAAAATGTTCATATGATTTATTTCCAACACAATTTGTAATGTAATATTTTCTGACTTTTAGTAGATAAATTATACGACAGACTTGCTTTGTTTACCAAATAAGTGGATCTAATTGGATTTGCATTGTAAAATTTAAATATAATTTAAAAAGGTATTATTTTTAAATTCATATATTAGTTTTTTTGTGATGATACTCCCAAAATCATTTAACATAAATCAGCAGATTTTTTATTTTTACAAAATTCTCTAGAGAAATAGCAAAACATGTCAGCAGATTCTGTTTGGCCGTAGTCATGAGTACACAATATGACACAACATACAACTACAACACATTGAACATCAGTAGGAGAAAAATAACACCAAATTTCAAGTAATTACCTCAAAAAAGGCGATTCTATTAATAACTCCATGCCTCCTCCAGTCCTCCAGGTGAAATCCATGCCACACAAAAGTCTCCCAGCCTCTGAAAGAGTCAGTGTTTTCATCCAACATGTCCAAATGAGCAGAACAGGCCATAACTCACGTGTAGCCCTGCCTGGTGCTTGTTGAGTGAGAAGTTATCAGCTCCTGAATATCTCCTGCTGAACCCTAATGAGGATGTCAAACGGAGAGGAAGTGCTCTCCACTGCTGGAAATAAACAGACAGGAGTCTCCAGTGATCAATACAGTGGATAATTAGCCACAAATCAGGCATTCATCAGGAGGAGCTGAAGAGTAAACGCTGCTGTCGCGGGAAGTAGACGGTGAGTTTCTCGCATAATGAGCCACGAGTTCACTTCAAGTTGTTTTGGTTTTCTTTGCTGTGTTTTTTGTGCCTCTTTTGTAAAATAAAAAAACAAAACAAGGTGAAGTGTGGTGGTGTTCAGTTTTGAGCTCGTAATTGTATGTTTTGAGCCGCTAGGAGGCAGTGCTGTCTTTACAGTATACAAGAGATCGTGTTTCTTGATCTTGGTGATGTCCACAACAGCAGAACAGTCCCAAAAGCCTAATAATTAGCACTTTCCAGCTATTGATTTCCTTTGGGGATTGCTAATGGGTTTTGAAAATGGGTCTTTGGTTTTATGGCTAGCATTGTTTAATGAGACTTTTCAGTCATAAATTAATGCGAACATTTTTTTTAAATCCTGCTACATATAGCCTTATTTTTACTCTTAAACCTATAGAGATTCAGGGAAAAATGTAATAACCCTTGACATAACAAATAACAATGTAATGTGATGTGCCAATGATGATGATGATAATGATGATGATGATTATTATTAGTATTATTATTATTATTATTATTATTATTATTATTATTACTGTTATTATTTATAAATAATTAGTTATTTATTTATTAAAATAATGTATGTTTTGACAACAGATTCATGAACCCATTTCATCATAAAGGAAGATGCATTTTCAGACCCTGTCCATACCCCAGTCAGTCATTCATCCACACAACAGCAGCATTGTCTGTGCCTTGAAACACACTATTTAGATAACAGGTTACAAAGTAGAGAAATCTCAATACACTGCCCCACGTGTAAAACTTTTTGAATCTATGACATCACAGAACCACATAACTAAAGGAAGAAGGAAGAAACCCACACGTAACAACAACGTCAGATCACAGAGTTGTGTTTGTGCTGCAGGTGCTGCTAAGTTCATTAGCAGTATTACAACAAAACCTGATAATGCTATATCAACGTTTAACCCTGTGAGGCATATATATTGTAAAAGTTTAATCAATTTTTTCCGTTATCATCTAGACACAAACATTTTTTTAAACAGTATGTGTATAGACACAAAACATATACAGTGCATCTGGAAAGTATTCATAGCGCTTCACTTTTTTTCCACATTTTTTAATGTTACAGCCTTATTCCAAAATTCTAAACACAATACCCCATAATGACAATGTGAAAAAAAAGATTTTTTGAAATTATTGCAAATTTATTAAAAATAAAAAACTAGAAAAATCACATGTACATAAGCATTCACAGCCTTTGCTCAATACTTTGTTGATGCACCTTTGGCAGCAATTACAGCCTCAAGTCTTTTTGAATATAATGCCACAAGCTTGGCACACCTGTCTTTGGGAATTTTTGCCCATTCCTCTTTGCAGTACCTCTCAATCTCTATCAGGTTGGATGGGAAGCGACGGTGTACAGCCATTTTCAGATCTCTCCAGAGATGTTCAATAGAATTTAGGTTTGGGATCTGACTGGGCCACTCAAGGGCATTCCCCGAGTTGTTGTGAAGCCACTCCATTGATATTTTGGTGGTGTGCTTTGGGTCATTGTCCTGCTGGACCGTCGCCTCAGTCTGAGGTCAAGAGCACTCTGAAGCAGGTTTTCATTTAGGATCTCTTTGTACAATTGCTGCATTTATCTTTCCCTCTATCCTGACTAGTCCTCCAGTTCCTGCTGCTGAAAAAAAAAAACACAGCATGATGCTGCCACCACTATGCTTCACTGTAGGGATGGTATTAGCCTGATGAGTGATGTCTGGTTTTCTCCAAACGTAACGCCTGGCATTCACTCCAAAGAGTTCAGTTCATCAGACCAGAGAATTTAGTTTCTTTTGGTCTGAGAGTCTTTCAGATGCCTTTTGACAAGTTTCAGGCAGGGAGTGGCTTCCGTCTGACCACTCTACCATACAGGCCTGATTTGCGGATTGCTGCACAGATTGTTGTCCTTCTGTAAGGTTATTGATCACCTCCCTGACTAAGGCCCTTCTCTTGTTCAGAGCAGCAAACATTTTCTGTAACCTTCCCCAGCCTTGTGCCACAAGACAATTCTGTCTCGGAGGTTTACAGACAATTCCTTTGTCTTCATGCTTGGCTTGTGCTTTATCATGCACTGTCAACCCTGTGACCTTATATAGACAGGTGTACGCCTTTCCAAATCATGTCCAATCAACTGAATTTACCACAGCTGAACTCCAATTAAGCTGCTGAAACATCTCAAGAATGATCAGTGGAAACAGAATGTACCTGAGCTCAATTTAGAGCTTCACGGCAAAGGCTGTGAATACTGATGTACATGTGATTTTTCAGGTTTTTTATTTGTAATAAATTTGCAACAATTTCAAAAAATCTTTTTTCACTTTGTCATTATGGGGTATTGTGTGTAGAATTTTGAGGAAATAAATGAATTTAATCCATTTTGAAATAAGGCTGTAACATAAATAATGTGGAAAAAGTGAAGCACTATGAATACTTTCCGGATACACTGTATGTATTAGAATACATATCATTGCCATGTGGATGTAGCCTTAGTCACTTCCATACACACTGGCATGATCCTTACAGTGGGCTCAGATTCTCGGCCTGCGGTGGGCTCTGGTGATTGCTCCATACAGCAGGGTGCTCCCTTAAGAACAAATACGGGCAAGCTTGTACTGGAATGATCACTGAGGCTGACAATATATAAAAACTAGACAGAGAGCAGTATGGGAGTTTGCCAGTAAAAAGTGCATAGAATAGCCCTCAAGGGACTGTTCTTTCTGCTCCAAGCAGAGAAGCTGAATGGCTGGTGTATTCCTGTCAATAGGAGAGACAAAAAAATGAGGAAAAAAGCCAATGCCACAACACTTTCTCTTATTTAGATCTTCTGTCATGGTTACATGTCCCAGAACAGACGATGACAGAGGACAATGCAGTATAAAGTCTTTAGTCACATATAACCAGGTAATACAACAAGTGACCGGATTCTTGCATACAAGGACAGATTTGTATGCAAACTGAGGGTCTAAATACACAATGACAAAACTGAGATTTATCACTTCAATATATTTCAGAATTATTATATTCATGTGATGGCGAAATGTTCAACATACTCCAATTTTTAGTGTTACATTATCCTTTATTTATCATTCTAATATTATAATTTTTTTTGAAATTTCTGTCATCATTTACTCTCCCTTCACTTGTTCACCTGTTTGAGTTTCTTTCTTCTGTTTAACACAAAAGCTGGAAGCATGTAACAATTGACTTTCAACAATGTAATAATGGATGTCAACAGGTTTTCAGCTTTCTTTAAAACATTTTCTTTTGTGTTCAACAGATGAAAGAAACTCATAGGTTTAAAACCACTTGAGGGTAAGTAAATTGCGAGTAAATTTTCATTTTCGGGTGAACTATCCCTTTAAACATTCATTTGAAATAGAAATTTTCTGTAAATCTTATTTCCTTTTTATTAATTTAAAGAAATAATACAATTACGTATAATGTACTGTTTGGTTGTATAAATATATACAGTGACAAATGGCTGCTCACAGTTATTGACCACATTTTACACTTCACACAATGCTATTTATAAGCGCTTGCAAGCTAATCTGAGCAATGTTACACGCTCTCTTTCTCATTTCACCATGTCTAATGTATTCAGACCCAATCGCTCAGATGCTTCACCTGAAAGCTGAGTCAACTTCATACGCCTGCAACACCCACAGGCCTGCTGCTCGCCCACAGCAACGTAAGTCCATTTACTCACTTTTTCTCGCCTCCTCTGTCTTCCCCCCCCCCCCCTTCATTTTCTTCTTCAAAGTCTGCATTTCTGGCCGCCTGCTGAGAGGGGTGTTGAGAAAGTTAATTTTAGTGTTGGCCTTATATGCTATGCTTGGCCTGTCTCAGTCAGCACCTGCCCTCGCTTTGATACAGGGTGACAGTCGGCCCTATTCATCTGGCCAGGAGCTGTCAGTCAAATCGCCAGCCATGGGCATTGTAGTCAACTGTGAGACACCCCTGAGCATCAGGCTAACTGGATCCAGGTCACACGCCACACATTACAACAAGACCCCCATTCATTTTTCTCATGATCAGTCACTGATTATTCTCTCTGTCATTGAGACATCTTTAATGTGATGTGTGATTATAGCTGATTGAGCCAATTTTTTTCTTAAAAAGAAATTAAGTTGAGATTTCCTGCAATTGAATAAAAAAAAAAAAGAAAGAATAGTAGTGGCTTTGTCACTGTTTAGAACTGCAAGATGTAAACGTCATAATTGTGAAAAATAAGCTCAGAATTCCAGGGAAGATGTTAGAATTGTTTGATGTCAGCTCAGAATTCTGAAAAAAGGAGATAATCATTTGATGCAAACTGAATTTTGAGAAGTGTAATTGCAAGATTTAAACCCAGAACACTGTGATTAAAGTCATAATTAAGGGATTAAACACAATTGAGAGATCAAAAATGGAAAATGTCAGAGCTGCAAGAACACGTAAACGTAACTATTTTACATTTTATCAGTTTAGTGGCTAGATCATATGAATTCATAGAAGTTCAGTGTTACGAAAATTGAAGATTTTTAAAAGGAGACATGACACCAAACCCCACCCCTAAACCCAACTATCATTAGGGGATGAGCAGCAAATCGTGCTAAATTGCATGAATGAGATTGTAGAATTAACCACTAAATCAAAAGGTTATGAATTGCTGAGATAACGTTGAAATTGCAAAATTTCAAAAGTCATAAACTCATAATTTGGAGAAAAAAAAGTCATAATTGCAAGACGCAAACTCAAAATTCCAAAGAAAATGTCAAACCTAATTCTAATTCTAAATCTAACATCTAATTTCAAAATTCCAAGAATAAAAATCATAATTGCAAATTGTAAACTCTAAATTTCATGGAAAAAAGTCATCATTTTGAGTTGTAAGATCAGAATTCAGGCGGTTCATTCCGCTGTGGCGACCCCAGATTAATAAAGGGACTAAGCCGAAATGAAAATGAATGAAATGAATGAATGAAGATCAGAATTCATAGAAAACTGTCATAATTGCAAGCTGTAAACTCATAATTCCAAGAAAACCATCAGAGTTGCGAGATGTAAATTCAGAATTCCAAGAATAAATGTCCTAATTTTGAGTCATAAACTTTGGAGAGAAAAGTAAGAAATAAAAGTAAGAAGTAAGAAATAAAATTTGCAGAGAAAAAGTAAGAATTGTGAGATGCAAACTCCTCATTCCAAGGAAGATGTCATAACTGTGAGATGTAAATTTAGAATTCTAAAAATAAAAGTCATGATTGCAAGATCTAAACTCATAATTCTAAACTAAAAGTCATAACTGCAAGATGCAAACTCATAATTTCAAGCAAAATGTCAGAATGTAAACTCAGAATTATGAGGAAAAAGTCATGTAAGATCATATAAGTTCATATAAGATCATATCACCACAGATAAACTGGCTTACTCCTTTTTAACAGTTAATATAGAAACCAGTCTTTCCTGTTAATTTTCCCCCCATAAACAATATACAGGGAAATGTACAGCATATCTAGACAGCACATTAAACCCTTTTAGAATCAAGAACGAAAACAAGACCTGACCCCCCGTCAGGTCTTGTTTAGTCATGATGACCAGCTGACTGTACATTATCCCTTACATAAACGTACCTGTTTTCCCTCTGCTGAATAACGTGTCTTTGAATCAGGGGCCTGCAGAGATCTATTGACTGAAGTGAAATTGTGTTCGACAGACTAGCTGTCGTTTGATTTGCTTCTGCATCAGCAGATGGGAAATAAGACTGATGTGCACATGTTCTTTTAAGAGGAAAATCAATGACTTTGTTTTCACTTTTTGTCATTGTCAATCAAATCAAACGTGTTGAGAAAACAACATGATTAAGCTGTTCTGCGTTAATATTTGAACATTCTGAATCTTCATCAGCAGTTTCATTGAGCTGGCACAGGAATTCTGAATGTGTACGAACAGAACACATTAATCAGGCAGTTTTAGATATTTGTGTTTGTATTATTCTTTCTTTTTGTGACTAAATGAATGCTTTTTCTGCATGCTGTGGGTTAATTCATGTAAAAAAGGTGAAGAAAGTGTAAACTCTCTGGTGTTGATGAAAGAAGCTATTGAAAGACATCAAATTTCAGAGATTCTCTCATCCACAAATTTCCTGTCAGAAATAAAAGAAAACATGAACGTGTGTTTGTTATATCTGAAAGGTAAAGGTAACACCACTTTGGCCTCACCATCCACCGTCCGTCCATCTTTTTATTAATGATTAATCTTTCAAATAAAAGTTGATTATTTCAGCTAGCATAATGACATTGGAGTGAAAGTAGATCTCAATCAAAATGATGGACAGCCTTCTGCTTTTTACATCAATGCTAAAAAAAATTATGTAACAAATAAATGTAAAAAAAAATGTGCAAGAGATGGATTTAAGTGTGTCCTCATCTGCTCTTATATTTTTCTTTTCCAACACATTTCTAAATGCTTAATAAAACATGCATTAAATGTTTAAAATAAAAACAACAACAACAACAACAACAACAACAACAACAAAGAAAAAGTCTTTTGCAATTTCGCATGCTTGTTTCATTGATCAGGTGCTAAAGATGCTCGTGCAACTAGCGGGCTGGTGAGGTCATTGTTTATTTCAATTTCAGTGTCAAACAACAGAAGCAGCACAAATGAAACTTTCACAAACAAGACTATTTGGGATTAATTTGGAGCATGTGAGGGGGCTGAGAGACCCCAGAAACAAAAATGATATATTATTTTAATATCTAAACAAAGAAATCCAAGCAGCACAAACTAACAAAAACAAAGCCTGAACAAACAAGACTATCTGGTGTGAATTTGAAGAACGTGTGTGGTGGGGGCTGGTGACATCGTTGTCTTTAATTGAATGTCCAATATTTTAATAACAGAAGCAAGCAGCACAAACAAAATGTCACAGAGAGACCTCAGAATAACCTAATAAATATTATTTCAATATCTGAAAAACCAAAGCAGCGCAACCTTTTCTTTTTATTATTATTATTATTTTTTGCAGCTCAAACAATTAAGTGATTAAAACTATTTTTCTATTTTTCTGATGTTTGGAGTTTGGTGGGGTTTGGTGCATTGCATTTAAAATGAAATTCAATTGATTTATAAATATTAAATGTCATTATTTTTAATTAATCAATTTAAATGAGATCTTCGAGGACAACAAACACTTAATGCTCAAATACACTTCATGGAACATGTATTATTTATTATTAAATGTAAATATTATTTCTTTTGTAAAGACACTATATACTGTATAACTGCAGGTTAACTGCGTTTATGTACTGCCAACCTTTTACACAACTCCTTCATTTTCCTGATTTTCACTGTAATGTAATGATGTGCACCGTTTGTGAAGCTGCATTAGGACTATAATTATTGTAAAAAGTGCTATACAAGTAAACTTGAATTGAATTAAATTCAATTAATTATTTGCTCAGATTACATAGAAGCACACAGAAAACAACTTTAAATAGCGAACAATTAATGTAGCAGTTATTTATTGTTACACTGTGAAATGGTTTTCAGCAAAGATTGGTTTTAAAGAGACAGTTCGCCCGAAAATACTCTTTATTATGTACCTTCAATGAAAGAATGACATACATTTTAGGAAAACACAAGCTAAGAATAAACATTTTTTTCAGAGATTAATTCCTTTAAAACTAAGTCATATATAGAGTTGTGCACCAAAAGGTATAGTTCACCCAAAACTGAAAACTCTGTTCATTTATTTGCCCTCAGACCATCCATGATGCAGGTGACTTTTATTTTATTCAGAAAAGTATTTTATAACATATGTGACCTAAATGTGATTGTTTTATTTACAATGAAAAACTCTAAAATTCTTTTCTAACTTAGATTTCACATTGTTATTTTTAGAGCATCTTTAATTTTTGACCTATTTTAAATCAGTTTGTAAATTCAGTGAACTTGAGACTCACTCTGACTGGATCATTTGAATCAGTGAACCGTTTCCCGGAGACTCACTTTGATTGAATAAATTGAATCAGTGAGTCTTTACACACATACCCATAATGTGATGTATGAAACATCATACATTGTGTTGAAAGATTAAATGACAGAGCATGAGAACAGTTCTAGTCTATGTTTTTATTTGAGCTTCAGTAGTTATACACACATGAACTATTGCTGTAACTGGTCAGAGACTATTTTTCCTGATTAACATAAGATGGAATTTGATACATTTTTGTTTTTAAGTTTTTCAAAAATTTTATTTAAAAAGTAGCATATTAATCAACAAATTTAGCATTTTAATATTTATACTGTGATAACTATTTTATAAAGGCAATAAGGTGCTTAAGTCTATGTTGCTGTTTGGTCAATATGGCTAAAGGGGTTACACATATAATGAGCTAACAACCAAAAAAATGCCGGGTTCCACACAATCAAATTAAGTAATTAAGTTGGCTTATTTTATTTTATTTCACAAATTTAAGTGAATTGAACATAAAACAATTAAGTTGTCCTCAAAAAAACCCCCTCAAGAATTAGTTTGTTTCAGCTCATCTTCAATAGTAATATGCTTAATAACAAGCCATGATGAATACATAATACAGCATGCCTTCTAGTACCTTTTTGTTTGCATTATTGCTTACATACAACTCGGGTAAACAGCATCAGCTCATGTATGAGTTTATATCTGTTCTTACATCATAATGTGACATGAAGTTTGCACTTCAAACTGTAATGCATTCACAAAGGCGATAAAGCTGTAACTGATGCTTTCTTGTCGTTGTTCTGCCTTGTAAGACCTAAATGTATCATCAGGAGGCGTTGACTTGGATTTTATAAATGACCAAGGAACAAAGTTTTAGCTAAAAATCTTAAATATTCTACCAAAGAAAAAAAGTCACCTTCATTTTGGAGTAAATGAACAGCAAATTTACATTTTTGAGTTAACTCTCCCCTTAATTCCCTAAACATTCGACAAACTAAAACAAAGTGATGCAGTCTGACAGATCAGTATGTTTGTAGTTTTAGATGTAGTTTTTAGTGTTAAGATTGTTACATTCTTTGTTGAATCAAGTATTACAGCTGAACACCACTGTCACACATTGAAAGTTTCACAAACAACATTTAAATAGAGTCTTAAAAGTTCATAAACGTCTATATCCAAGTCTGATTTTGAATTTAGTCACAAATGTTTGATAAATGAAGGACTGCGATGCATCTCCAGAGGCCACCAGAGAACCTCTAACTAACCTCATCTTTTTGATTGTAACATAAAAATCCCATTATTTCACAGCAATACCACGGTATTTACATAGTGTAACTGCAGAAAGTTTTCCTCTCACCTCAGGCTACGTCTCTCAGGATTCATCGTCCGTTTTAATAATGTGGAAAAGTGTGACGTTGAACAGTACCTGGTGGCCGTTGTTCCAGCCGTAAAGCGCACGATCCCTGGCATTGTAATCCAGCATGGACATGTGAAAGTATTGGTTATGGATAGGGATGTCCATGTACTCATATGTAGATGTTTTGGTGGAGTAAGAGTAGTAAACCTTGGCTCCGGTCAGGTGTGAGTTGGTGATATAGAGCGTGCCGCAGATCATGAAGGACTCGCCTGCATTGCGTTTGGAGTATTCAGTGTTCCAGGAGTTCAGCACCTGGATGGTCTGAGGATCCAGTCGGCTGATCACTATATTCCCTGCATTCTGATTGGTGGCATAGATGGCCCATAAACCGAGCTCATCGGCCATCAGGTCAATGTCCGAGAATCCGCCCCAGGTGTACGGATAGACGTTGTGGAATCCTGCAGACTCCAGGGCTCTTTGAGTCGTGACCCGGCCACTTTCGAAGCTGTATCTGACAATGATGTTGCTCTGGTATTTGTTGTAGTACAGGGAGCCGTTGTAGACCACATGATTGGTTCCTGCCCAGTGAAACGGGAGGTTGTAGGTTTTAGACTCAACTCCTGCTACAAAGTCGCTGACTGATTTGTACTCACGGACAATCTTGTTGTTGGTATAGCTGTCCATGTACCAAACCTGCATTAGAACATTATAAATGTGAGCATTTGAAACTTGAGTGTGAATTATATTATGTGCATCATTTACTTGTTTTAGCCTTTTTGAGCTTTAAGGTTGATAGGATAAGTGGGTGCCTCAGGAGACTACAGGCTGTCATTGAGGCAAAGAGTGGCTCAGCAAAAGTTTGCTTTGTAGTTGTGTAAATATTCATGCTAACAGTTGTCTAAATAATTTTTGGTTGATTGTAATCTATTACATACTGTACCTTTCTAATCTGACTTTATCAAGATTAATGTGTACACAAGATACACAATAACTGAGTTATTACAGCTTACTAAACTATAGTGAATTCACTGTAAGGAATAATGAAGAATGATTTGATACTGCCTGTAAAAAATATTTCGTAGGACTTGATTACAGCAAACACTTGCTGTGACAGTCTTTCAATGTGCTTCTTCAATGTCACAACATTTATTCCTGTCCAGAATTGCATTAATTTTTATCGATGATCTTATATTGATAATGGGAGTAGTTGGAGCACTGTGCAAAGTCTTCTCCAGGACATCCCAAAGATTCTCAAAAGGGGTTAAGTCCTGGACTCTGTGGTGGCCATTCCATGTGTAATTTTCTTTTTAGCATTGTCATCTTTTTTTTTTTGAATATCCAAGAAGTACACAAATTGGGATCACATACAAAGAAAAAAAACAAAACAAAAACAGATGAAAAAACATAAGAACAAAAACAACAACGATAGTGTTTAAATACGTTTGTGTGTGTGTGTGTGTGTGTGTGTGTGTGTGTGTGTGTGTGT
>CAIGQW010000532.1:7462187-7491018 GCA_903798125.1 Danio choprae
TATTATTATTATTATTATTATTATTATTATTATTATTATTATTATTAAAGATCAAGAGGTATTATGAAAGATCAATATACTCATGCTGATAATAATAATAAAAAAAATAAATAAATAATAATAATAATAAAACAACAGGGCAGCACGGTGGATAGCACTTTCGCCTCACAGCAAGAAGGTCGCTGGTTCGAGCCTCGGCTGGGTCAGTTGGCCTTTCTGTGTGGAGTTTGCATGTTCTCCCCGTGTTTGCGTGGGTTTCCTCCGGGTGCTCCGGTTTCCCCCACAAGTCCAAAAACATGCAGTATAGGTGAATTGGGTAAGCTAAATTGTCCGTAGTGTATGTGTGTGAATGGGTGAGTATGGATGTTTCCCAGTGATGGGTTGCAGCTGGAAGGGCATCCGCTGCGTAAAACATATGCTGGATAAGTTGGCGGTTCATTCCCCTGTGGCGACCCCAGATTAATAAAGGGGCTAAGCCGAAAAGAAAATGAATGAAAGAATAAAACAACAACAGCATTAATAATAATTTGAGGAGGTGAAAGTTATAAGATCAGCCTTGAAGTGTATAGTGTGTGTCAGTTGCTTTGTATGCATTAAAAATGTATGACGTGCAGCATGGATCAGTCCAGTGCAATGCCCAGGCTGCCATTCCCACGTCACACTTACCCTATGAATGTAGTATATGTAAGTATATGTAAGTAGGAGTTGTGTGTGTGTTTTTTTTTTTTGTGTATCCTTTAATTTTTTATTAAAATAATTGTTATTATTTAATCTGTTGTTGGACCGGCCTGGGGAAGAACTGGTGAAACCAGTCCCCACTTCATATGCACCTCTATTTCTGTACATTTGAAGATATAGAAAAGGAGAAAAAAAAAAAATAATAATAATAATGCAATTAATAAATAAATTTGAGAGAGACAGAAAAAGAGAATGAATAGAACAAGAGGGGGAATAAAGAAGTACGTAAAGACCAAGTTATAATGTGGGAAAATACTAATAAAATTAATACTAAATTATTTATTTTTAATTATATTTAATATTAGACACAGTTTCCTCCTGACCCTCCCGTTTGCAAGGCAGAAAGGGAGTTTGAGCTTAGGTAGATCTCAAGAACTCCCCTGCTGTAGTAGCTAATGAACAGATAGTGATTGCTCTTGAGATGACTACTTACTAGGGGCATGTCTATGATGCCGATTTGGATTAGTCAATTAACTTAAGTTGCATGTTTTTGGACGGTGGGAGGAAACCGGGGAACCCGGTGGAAACCCACGTGAGCACGGGGAGAACGTGTAAACTCCACACAGAAACGTTGGCTGGCTTGGTAAGGACTAGAACCAGTGACGTTCTTGCTGTGAGGCAACAGTGCTAACCACTGGGCCACCGTGACACCCATCTAGGAAAGGAGTAGGGATTCTTCAAAACGAAGATGGCTGTGATATGGAACTTAGGGTATTTATAGTGGCTTAGGAATTGTCTGATTGCTGAATCATGAATTGGATAATGCGGGAGCATTATCCAATTCAAGCAATCATAAGCACGTGATCCTCACGAAATTAGTTTATAAATAAACTTCACTTAGTGGTTGGTAGAACTAATGCGTTGTCTAATTTTGATATAATTTTGTATATTTGGGAGAGTAATTTTTTGGAGGAAGATATATTAATAAACTCTGAGATTTGAGGGATTGATTGATTAAGTAATTTTGATTTAATTGATGATTTGATTTGTAAATATTCCAAGAAGCAATTACTCCCAATGCTGTATGTCTGGGCTATATGGGAAAATGGTGCCAGATTATTATTATTAAAGATATGCTGAAGTTGTGTGATTTCCCTTATCTGCCCATGTGCAATAGTTGAGTGGCTTCTTGTTAGCTAAGAAATCAGGGTTATTCCAGTTTGGGGTGTATTTAGATGGTGTGAGTGGGGGATTTGTGATCTGATGGAATTTCCACCAGGCTGTCAGAGTTGCTTCTATTGTTAGCATTTTAAAACAGTGATGTTTCTTGATTAATTGACTGTGAAAAGGTACTTCAGATTTTTTTTTTTTATGTTAATGTCTTTGCAGATTGATTGTTCAATATCTTGCCATTTGTATTCTGATGAGTTCGGTTAGATCCGTTTGTGTATGTTTTGAAGCTGCTTTGCCAGAAAATAGTTGTAAAAATGTGGTGCTTTTAATCCTCCTTGTGATTTTGGTTTCTGTAGGGTTGTCAATTTAATTCTCTGGGTTTTGTTTTTCCAGTAGAATTTTGTGATAAGTGAATCTAGAGATTTGAACCAGGTACGTGTGGGCTGTGTTGGAATCATTGATAATAAATAGTTTATTTTTGGGAGTATGGACATTTTAGTTACGGATGTTCTGCCCATGATGAATAGTGGTAAGTTCATCCAACGTTGAAGATCATCATCTATTTTTTAAGGGAGTATAGTTGAGTGCAAACAACTCTGACAGCCTGGCGGAAACATTGATACCCAAATATGTGATGTAGTGCACAGAGGGATTTGTGATGTTTGGGATGTCACATCCACACTGGCGCAATGTAATGGAAGTATAGCAGATTTATTCCAGTTGATTGAGTATTCAGAAATATTTGAAAAGATATCAATAAGTTTTGTTGTTTCTTGTAATGATGTTTGGGCATTTTGTAAGTGTAGTAATATATCATCAGCATAAAGACTTATTTTATGGTTTATGTTTAATGCTTGAATTCCTTTGATGTAGTTGTTTTGACGGATAGCTGCTGCAATAGGTTCATTGAATATGGTGAATAGAGAGGGAGAGAGTGGGCATGTTTGTCTAGTTCCCCAGTGTAGAGTGAAGCTGCGTGATGTTAGTCCGATAGTAATGACGGTAGCTGACGGTGATGTGTAGAGAATTTTAATCCAGCATTGTCATCTTTGAATAATCCTGTACCATTAGGTAAGCAATGATCCATTGATTGAATAGCCAGGTCATTCAGATTATTCATGTAGTCACCTGACCTCATTCTTTGGGTACATACAGTAACATTGCCGAACCTAGACCTGACCAATGCAGCATCCCCAGATCACAGCACTGGCCCTACAGGCTTGTGTGGTAGGTATCTACCTCTCTTTTTACCCTGATGCAAACATCACTCTGGAACAGGGTAAATCTAGACTCATCTGACCACATGACCTTCTTCTATTGCTCCAAAGCCTAATATTTATCCTCCCTTGCAAATTGAAGCATTTTATCCAATTAGCTTCATTGATAAGTGGTTTTCTTAAGGCTAGTAGAACTGTGGAACTGCTCTTACTTACACTATTACGCGTAGCCATGGGTTCTACTGCTGTTCCTTTGTACAATTTGATTTCACCAGATGTTTAAGTAATTGCCAATCTCGATCGTTCAAGATTCTTTTCCCGACCACATTTTTTTCCTCAAAAATTATGGTTCCAATTTTTATAATGCGTTGCAGTATGCCTAACAGTTCTTAATCCAATTTTTAGCATGGATATTTTCTTTACTTTATGCGTACCAATAATTTGACTCTTCTGAAACAGATTAACCTCTTTTCTACAACCACAGGCTGTCTTCAAACATGGTTGTTTAAGAAAGAGAAGCTACATTCTGCATCACGTAGGGTAAAATAACTTACCAGCTGAAATATAATCCTCCATGTAGTAATCATCCAATGGGAGGCTCTTGCCTTGTTGCTTAGTTAAATCCATGTGGTGACTTTGTTTTTAGAGAAGTGTATATTCTGATTAATAACCATTTTATTTGATTGCACACTTCCCTGTAGTTCATTCTTTAAATATACAGTATGTTATATTTTTTTATATAATTTCAATAATATATCAATATTGTTTCTTTGATTACATAATTCTCAAAGCATCACAGGATGAGTATTTTATCTTATATAATAACTATTGAAGTTCTTTTGCCTAAAATTAAAGTATACAGTACTGTATATGGTGGGATTGATTTCAGAGCTGTGATTTCTTTGATGTCCCCATAGAAGTGTTTTGTATGAAGTAAAATCATGGGGGAAATGAAAAAATGTTCTGAGTACTGCGGTTGCATAGAGCTATATAGTACCTTGTTATTCTTCGGTGAAGCCTGAGGATCTGTCATCCATGCTCCAAACCTCGTTCCTGATGTCTTTACAGTGATGGGCCCTGTGATTTTCATCAGCTTACCACATGCTGACACAACAGAGAATGATAAATAATGTCAGCTCTTGTATAATCAAGTTAGCCCAAGACAAGGGTGTCCAAACTCAGTCCTGGAGGGCCACTGTCCTAAAGAGTTTAGCTCCAGCCGTCTGAAAGTTTCGAATATGCCTAGTAAGACCTTGATAAGCTTGTTATGGCATGTTTAAATAGGATAGGTGCTATATTATCAAAGACTATAGAATACATAGGGCATGTCACTTGTAAAGTATTGAGTGGGGGAAAATGCAACAGTCAATATAGATGCTCAAGTGAAGGAGAGGGAGGGACTCAGTCCAGATACCTGTTCTTTATGATGCAGATTTATTGTTATGAACCCTCTCAGGTCAGCAAACGCACTGGAATCTCAGTAAATACTTGCCTTACAGACATGAGACATATATATATATACAAAACACTTGAAATCTCCACTTTTAAATGAACCAACTACACTTGAAAACAAAGTTTCTCTGGTTTTGTAATCTGTATAAAACGAATCCAAATTACAGTCTGTCCCGTCTGACCTCATTGTTTTAAATGAATTCCCACCTCCACCATTAAAACGCAAATCACATGAGATCAACCACTTGAATGCCTTCCCAAAAACAATAAGGTGTCTGTCATTTTGGGAGAAGATTTTCAAGATGAGAGTTGGCATTTTCCAGAGGATGATATTGTGTGAAGTTTTGAGTCTTACGGTAGTTACATGGTTTGCTTGACAGGATGATATCTGATCACGTCCTCCAGAAACCGACATAAAGGAGGTTGGTGTCGTGATCTCATTCTCTTCGAATGTGCACACGCATTAGCTTGGGAAACAAAATTTAAGAGATAGTCATTGTTTTGGAGAATTTGATGTTTTCCCATTCGACGAGATAGGAGCTAAACTTGCATGCCTGAGAGGCATCTCAAAGAGTGAAATGACTTGCCTAATGGGACTGATAATGTGCCGGACACTGTTTTTCCAGGAGCATGATTGACCTAAGAGTATAAAAAGTTTAAAACTCACTTAGTTTGTTCATGCAGTTCCTCAGTCTTCCATCCAAGCCAAGGACCCTTTGCTGGAGCTCCTCATAATCATACGCTCCGATCTCCTCCTGAATGGCCATTAGCACCGCAGACAGATTCCTGATCTCCTCCTTGAACTGGGAAATAAGTGATGCATCAGTTTTATACTGCTCCAAAACCGGAATCAGCGGCTGCAGCTCATTCATCTTCCCCTTCAGCTCCTGCAAAACCAGAGAGACGATTAAATAAAATCACATGAGCAGAGATTTGCTTACATTACTAGAAACAGATGCTCCGCTGGTAACAGCAAGATGTTCTGAATATAACACACAAATAAAGCATGACCTTTACGGGTTTACAGGATTTCCAGGAATGTTGGACCGCCTTTTCAAATGATTGCAAAAAAGCTAAACATTCTTGATAGTAATGGCAAGTGTGGCTTTTTCAGACCGCTCTGTTCATACGAGAAAGAGCCATTGATTTTCTCCGAGGCATGACTTTAATGGGAGCCCACCTGAAAGTTTTTAGTCAATAATGTTCTTCGGTTGGACTCGATTTGTCTGAACTTTGATCGGAGTCCTTTCATCTGACTCTCCATTTTCATGACATACTGGAAATCCCTCTGGGTCCTCAGGTTCAGCACTTCGATTGACTGCGACATGTTCTGAATCTTAAGAGAGGAAGATGGGCCGAAATGAAGTTAGGATCCATTAATCATTATTTGAACTGCAAAAAAAGCAAGATGCGGTAGATTTAAATTACATTTCCAACTGGCGTAAATCAGCCCTGACACTGTGTCTCTGAGGAATTCTGCATTTCCATAATTCCATTTAACACAACCAAAGCAAAGATAGATTTCAGAGACAAAAATGGGACTATGTATGGGATGTTAACCCTATTACCTCCTTCGCCAGCCTCCACCAAACAAAGAAAGATGTTGTATAGGTCTCTAAAATCAACTATCATTGAATATTATTGTAACTGAAACGAAAAGCGTAGGAAGGAGGAACAAGAGGGGGCCTAAAACACCCTTCAGGCCGTTTGTGCATTACCATCATCTTTATGCTCCTCCACAATCAGCTGCAGAGAAGCCTGTGGCATTTTTAGCAGATGACAATGGCGAGCAGTCTCGCATAATGCTTTCAAATCTCTGCAATGAAAGCTTTTGTTATCCAAACCAGATCTCAATATAAAATGACTTTAGAGTTCTTAGACACACATTGATGTGTGCACACACCTTCTCCAGCAACTGGCGGAGCTGCTTGCTCTTTGCATCTCTAGAGCACAGGCTCTGTTCTGGTGCCACAACCGTACAGATGCAGCGACCGTCGGCATCCTGTGCTGAACTGTACACCTGCCAGCCTTCCTTTGGTCTGATGGTCTGTTCATAAAGAAAGACAGCAGAGGCATGCAGATCTTTATGTTTGTGAAAATAAAGTGAAAACAAATTGGAAGTGAAACTCTTAATGCAATGAATTTTAGCTATCTATTAATGTGACATAATCTGATTTTCATGCCTCAAGCATGCTTAAAGCAGCAGAGTGAAACTGAAATGTGGCTATTTTGTGAGAACTACAACGCATTTACATGGCACTCCATTCACTGCAAGACTTTTCAAAAATGCAAAGGAAAGACATGATAGATTTATTAGGTTACACCAACAGTTGTTCACTGTTCAATTTTTTAATTTTTTGTGAACTTTTAGCCTGTTTGTTACCATGGTTACACATTGTGCCCACCTGCTTTGTGTTAGTTTGCATACATACAAGTGGCAAACTAAAATACAAATACTGCTGACAAATACTGTGGCAGTTGAACCGCAACATATATTTTTAATGCTTTTTAAAATTTTCGTTTAGATTTAAAATATGCCATTTATTTATAAGCATAGCATCTGTTTGAAAATATGCTTTGATGATTTTAGAGAGCCTCTCATTTACTACTGGGACTACCCTTCACATGGGTAATCTTTCTGGGTAGTTATTCTGAGGTCTGATGGATGTCTCTACAGTGTTTAAATGTAAAAGATAATTAGTTTTTTGGCAAATCTTAAGGGCAATATTTGGTAGCAGTGATTTGTTGTTTTCTCCAGAGCAAATAGATTTAACTGCAATGTTACATTTTGCATATTATAAATGCTATATAAAAACTTGGCCATTGTTCTTTGTTCCTACCTAGCATCTTTGAATATTTTTGTTGGTTTAGCAATGGCTTTTGTCCAGCTGTAAATATGGTCTAATTTAGATTAATCCATGACAAAAGAAAATACTTTCACTTTCCTCAATACTTCATATATGTATATCAAATCAGTTTAATGTTGATTAAGCTTGGATTAATTACTGTGTAAACTTCATCACAGCACTTGTAAATTGTATGGTGCACTGTGTAAATGATTGATTACTACATAACCTTTAAAATAAAAAAAATGCAATTGAATTTGCAATTAAAAAAAAAATTAAATCCCATTTTTGGTCAGATATCTACTCAACCCAAATTATTATTATTTTTAATTACTCTTTTCACTCAGCAAATGAGTTTGTCCATATCTGACCCAAATTCAAACAACCCAGCATTTGTAATAGTGTATTTAGCAAATTCACACAGAAGACATTAGTCTAGATAATATAGTTTTCCAACTCAATTGAGTTCAAGTTTTGTGCTTATGTCAGTGCAGTCAAATGTACAATATTATTGGTTATTAAGAGACATCAAAAATGCTCCTGGAGGGTCAATCAATGTCCTGCAGATTTTGCTCCATCACACAAGACTAAACGATTTTTATTAAGTCTGAAGATCTTTGGTCTGTGCAAAATCATATGAGCAGGTACTGCATTTCAATTTAAACCTACTTCTTAATTGATAAAAATGTATGTGTTAGGATGACTATTTGTAGTATGAATGAAATGCAGACATATTACACACACCATGTTGTTATCATAAAGTCAAAAGTGTCCACTCAACGCATTCTTCAGAAACCCAGTCAGAAGTACTAGGTCAACCAGGTATTTCTCAATTTCAGACACATTACTTGTTTCATTTTCATATTTGTTGTTTTTCACATACTCTATATTTAAGTGCATTAGTTTGGATCAAAGCTAAACTTTGCAGGACAGAGCCCCAGATCTTCTATGGGCAGATTTGGACAACCCTACTTCAACCTGGAAGATTATTCAGAAAATTCATTTGGATTCATGCACTCATTCAAACTGAACCCAATTCAATGACAAGCCGCTAAAACACAGCAGACAAAAAAGAAAAACAAAAAAGCGTGTTTTGACTACAAATAGCCCCCATTGCAACACCTTCATGATAAAGCCTTTCTCTCCACATTCATTCCCCTAAAATTTCCCTAGATTGTCTACAACAATAAAGGCGCTTTGTAAACACCCACATTCATTCTTTTTTTTCCCCTCCACTCTCGCAGCGGGCTCTGAAAGGCTGGCTCTGGGGACTAGCCTTTTAAAGGCGAGTTGAAAAAGAGGGTGCTTTACACACTCTGGCACACTTCCTGAAGCTGCTGCAACTACCAACTAACTGCAATTTCAGCAAATTGTAACATATCCAAGTTGGATGGGCACTTCCTGCTAGTTCACTGTCATTATGAGATATGAGCCGAGGGATTCTGCTCCTCAAATAAGACCTGCAGCTGGGTTTATTAAGACCAAATGAGAGATCCTCGTGACACTTTCAGATACTACGGGCTTCTTTTGTTTCCGGTCACATTCAGTTCAGTTCTCTGGGTTTTACATGACTAATAAATGGCTGTTTGTCAGCATTGCAGATTTTGATCTTGACCCAGTGCTGAAAAAGACCCCTTTGGGATTGCATACAGATTAATAGTGGTGCTGAGAACAGACTGGCAAAGAAAACATTATAGATGACACGGGCGCCCAAATATGATCATCCTGGTGTGAAAGACCCCCATCGTAAAATATAAGGATCTATCCATCTATCTATCTATCTATCTATCTATCTATCTATCTATCTATCTATCTATCTATCTATCTATCTATCTATCTATCTACGTTTATCTAATTTGCATTATTATAATTATGAATCTAAGTTTGTTTATTTTAATACATATGTTTTTAATCTTAATTATATGCTTATTTATTTTGATTTTACTTGCATTCATTTACAATATATATATATAAAATGTTCAGTGTGTTTTTTCACAAACATTTCTATAGCACTTTGCAGTTTAAAAGCCTTTTCTATCCATCCAAAATATTGTAGTGCTGTATTAGTGGATTAATAATTTAATATGTGATTTAGACTACTTTTAAAACTGAGCAATCGGACATGTACAGCATGTACCGTTACACTGCCTTTATATTCAAACTGAATGTACATAATAACTGTAATCAGAGGCTACTTCTGTACTTACTGCAGGAAACACGTCTAATTTGAATGGCAGTATTTAACTGTAGTATAATATGTACTAAACTGTAGTATAACTGTACTAAAATAATATAAACTAATAGTTGTAATAGTGAGGAGAAAATAAATAATGGGGGAAAAAATGTAATTACAGTAACCCTTGTTCTGTGAAAAGGCATGAGATTATAATACCCTATTCATAAACTATTAAGTTTCCCAAATAACTTATTTTTATTAGGAACATATAAACATGTAAGTTATTATTTATTATTAATAGACATCTGGTAGCAAATTAAAATATCTAAGTACAAAATGCATTGTTACACATGCATTGAATTTTAATATCAATTTATGAAACAAACAGTTAATGCTCAGTACATGTGTATGCTTACAACCTTTTAAACGTCAGAAATAAAACTGATTGAATACTGAATGCTTTAATGTCGTCTATTCAGTATAACATAATGTTCTTACATAAATCTTTTCCCCCCACATTGATATTTACATAAAACACAGCGAGCTTAAGTTGTATTGCATTTTGTTAACAATTAAGTCAGACTAAGGTTGTCCTTAAAGGATATTATCGCATAAACACATAAGAATACATCACAAAAAAGACGCCGAGATCCTTATTTGTTACTTTGCGTCCACACTCAGTCTTTCATACACCCTATTCCTCTGACTCAGTGCTGTTTTAGCAGCCGGACTCAGACATGTCAAGTTTGTGTGTATGTAAAGTCAGTAAGACTCACCGCGGAAGGGCAGTAGCCGAGCAGAGCGAGAAAACACAGCGGTTTCAGCACCACGAACAGCGGCCGCATTCTGCCTCTAGTCTCCCGCCTACGTGTCTCTTTCAGCCCGATTCACCCCGCGATGGTTCAGATGGAGCTTGTTGTCCGTTCGCTGGGACCAGAGACCCTCGACAGAGCCGCTGAAAGTGCGAGCGCTGTCATCGTCGCTCCGGGCGCAGAAAAGTTTGAGAGATGTGTGGAGACTCGGCGGATATTACATCATTCGAGCGCTTCACTGTGGGGTTACTCATTTCATTAGCCAAACTTGATATGTGTAATAAGTTCACGACTTTCATATCTTTAAAAGCTAAGGACTATGGTTTATAAATGATAAACAAATTCACTACATCTTGTTGTTATAATAAAATAACAATTCTGACTTCTTCAATTCCATTAGTCTGTTATATAGCCTATTTTAAGGCCAATATAATAAATTGCTATATATATATATATATTTAAGGAGGCAGAAATAACATATATTAATTGGTACTTACTAAACACTATGTAAATTATATTTTCAAATTATTTAAACTAACAAGCATTATTAGTTTTAATCACACTCTAAACACCACATTTGACCAATAACATTTGGTTCATGTAAGGTTCTACAATGATTTAAGCTTCACGTTTTTGTGACAGTTTCGGTTTCAGTTCTTGTAAGAAACGACTCGTTTTCCATTAAGTGAATAATTATCCGATTATTTCTTGAGTGTTTTGATTCACCAAAGCGAATCAAAGTAGGCGTTCGTTCGGGAATAGTTTTGCAATTATGGCAGGACAATCTTTAAGGGCAAATATGAAGGGCATATTTTCAATTACGCATTGCATTTTGTTGCATTTTAGAGTTACAGGACATGTCTAAAAAGTTGTGTAATGTTATGCCACAAAATTCTAATGCACTTCTTTTTTTCTGAATACTGCATTACAACAGTGCCCCTAACTGTTCAAATACTAGCTAATGACAATGTGTATCAGTAATTAACTGTTATTATTAAACGAATGAAACTATAAATTTAATGCATGTTATGTGCATGTCCAGTTGGGAACCTCATTGTCCAACTCTCTTCAGGCTAACTTGTTGCTTGGGTGGCTAGCTTACGCTGTAAAAAATTATATAATCGATTAGTCATGACAACATAGTTTAATAAGTTTCAATGAACTAAAAACATAAGTTAATCATGTTCTAACTTAATTTTATACGTTACACAAGCTGTTTTAAGTCAGTTTAACATTATATAAGTTCAATGGACTCATATGGTTCATTTGATTCAGCTTAAAAATGTAAGGCAACCATTCATTCATTCATTTTCATTTCGGCTTAGTCCCTTTATTAATCTGGGGTCGCCACAGCAGAATGAACCGCCAACTTATCCAGCATATGTTTTACACAGCGGATGCCCTTCCAGCTGCAACCCATCTCTGGGAAACATCCACACACACCCATTCACACACATACACTATGGACAATTTAGCTTACCCAATTCACCTATACTGCATGTCTTTGGATTTGTGGGGGAAACCGGAGCACCCGGAGGAAACCCACGCCAACACGAGGAGAACATGCAAACTCCACACAGAAATGCCAACTGACCCAGCCGAGGCTCGAACCAGCGACCTTCTTGCTGTGAGGCAAATGTGCTACCCACTGCGCCACCGTGAGGCCCGTAAGGCAACCAGTATTTCTTTTACAGTGTACACTGTTAAACACTACAGTGTTTACACTCGTTGTATAATTTAGAGGGAAAATGCACGTCTTTTAATTGTGACTAAAAAGTAGGCAAATAAATTCAAATAAAACTGGTTAAATGTGTTACTTAATTCATCAATCACAGCAAAAGTTGGCATCACTCAACACTGGCCATTTTATTTGTATTTTAGTTTCTGATTTGCTTGCAGAATAAAAATAGTGCAGTGAATGTACTGTCACACTACTGCACCATATAAAACGGATCAGAAAACATTATCAGTTTTCAAACCTATTTCACTTATAAGTTATGAAGTTATAGACCCGACTTTTGTCATTTCATAATACTGAAGACGGCAATGCATCAATTAGAGTTTAAGAATTTGAGACTACATAAATGATGCATTTTTAGTATAGTATGCGCTTTATAGTATACGAGGTTATGAATTGATGATAGTCTAATATAAAGCTCACAACACATTTCATTAAACAAGATATATGCTAAAATAGTCTCATCAGAAGTTAATTCATAAACCTAACTTCATCTCTGCTCATATTTTCAATTAGTTGCTTGGCAACAAGTGTGGTGCACTTATTTTAGACTGGGCTTCTCTTTATCTGTTCCTATATTAAAAGAGAATGTATTTTTACTTTAGTGTTCATATCAGTATATGGTGAAATACTATTCATAGAGACAATATTGTGCAGTTAAAATATCTTGGGTTTGAATGATGTGCGCAATAGGGTAGCTTGTCCTTTTTTTTGGTATAAAGTTTTACAGAATCATTTTATACTTTTTTTACAATATGTAATAAGCATCAGGTGTCCCAAAGATCTCAAGCTTCAGATAAAAATACAATGTTGATCATTTATTATATCATGCCGTAATGGTTCATTGAACATGGAAGCAAACCCCCATTGTTTTAATGTATCCCTTTAAATGCAAATGAACTGATCTTGCACCCTTTACAATTGAAGCAGTGGCTTTACACTCAGTAAACCCAGTTACTCAAAAACAACAAACAAAACCATCATGTGTTTTACAGTCTTGTTATTTAAAAAGGCTATTTAAACGATCTAAACGCATGGTCTAAAGCATACGGTGCATGTGCATTTAGGGTGTGCCAAAATCCTCCTTTGCTATTTTAAGGATGGGAAAAGCGGTTGGCACACCCAGTGAGTTATGGATGTGTTTTGGTCATAACCTGCATTAAACCAAGTAGAGTCTCATCTTCCATTTACTTTAAGAAGGAGTTGCACTCGTGCCATGGTGGATTCGCTATTTACATGGTGAATTTTGTAAGCAGTAAAACAGAACACTTAGTGAGGAATTTGCTCGGATTTGCTCATACACGTTCACAGAACGAACTGGATTCCACAAAATCTCCCTTAGATGAAAGAGGAGGTAGCGGTTTTTATATTTATTCATACATACATTTGTTCGCCACAGTGGAATGAACCGCCAACTATTCCAGCATATTTATTATGCAGCAGATGCCCTTCCAGCCACAACCCAGTACTGGGAAACACCCATACACTCACATTTACACACACTCATACACTATGGCCAATTTAGTTTATTCAATTCACCTGTACCTCATGTCTTTGAACTGTGGGTTTTTGTTTTTTTTTTGTTTTCTTTTAAAGAGCATGTTATTGAGTACATACATATACATATATACACATGCATACATGCATACATGCATACACGCATACACGCATACACGCATATATATATGTACTGTGCCATTGACTTTAGACCAGAGTTTCATTGGTCAATGGGGTAGACTATTTCAGTTGCCTCAAAATAGTAATGGGCCAACAATGTGCCTTAACCCCTCTTTTCTAGACCAGCATGCCCATGTGCACACAAATGGGTGCAAATGCAGTTGCTATTTAAACAATGTGGCACAGGACATGAAAATGATACCTGCGCCAGGCTGAAACTAGCAAGAAACACTTGGGGGCCCTTCATTTACAAATGGCTGTACAAATCAACAGATGGCTGTCACATGGTAGGTTGCGCAAGTAAGTTCTCTTTTGCATCAGCTTTCAAATACACATAAGGTTATGTTAAAAACACATTTTTTTTACTCACAGGTTCACCTGATGGTAGCTGTGAATGTTAACAGGGAAGAAATTGCATGTATCAGGACAATAAATCTGTAAAAAAGATTCTCTTGAACATACTGTAAAGGCAGCACTACAAATGCAAGTCAACCAGAAAAAAATACAATTTTATGGCTTTGTTGATATTTTTATGCTCAAAAAGCAACATTATGCATTTGAGGAAGCTTAAAGTGTAAAAAGCATAATAAAAAATGCATAATATTAAGTACGCATTTTAGCGATTTTTGCAGAAGATGATGGTATCTGCAGCAACAGCACACTTCAAAGTCTTTTAAATGGTTAATCTTGTATAGACAATGACATACGAGTTCACTTTAACAGTCTGTTGTGTTTTATTGCGGAAGCTGCAGGAGTCACCTTGGTGTTCGCAGGAGGTGCTCACCCCCTGAGCACACATCAGTTTAGCTATGTATCAAAGCTCAAAGCAGCTGCAGACAGACATCTCAGAGACTGCCTTCATACCGCAAGCCAACATGTGTCAACAGCTAAGAAGAGAGAGGGAAAAAAATCAATAACCATACCCCAATGAGCACTTATCCTTCCCGTTATTCTCTGTGTTTACAAATGGACAGATTTTCAACACTTAGATTAATGAATGGATAAAGAATAAATGATTTAGAATGATGTACAGTCAGCCGGGCATTATTACAAAATATATACAGTATATTTTATATAAAAACAGTTCTATTTTGCATAAAAATTGGGTAAATGCACATTTTAAACTGTTCACTGTCCAAATGAAAAACATTGAGATCAAAATAATGTCACATTATTGCTAAATAACGAGTATGTATCAAAGGACTCTTTCGCTGATTTAATTCTGTCACTTTTTGCAGTAACAAGGTTGTACTAGAGGTGCACTCTTCAAAGAAAGGGTTTGAATGAATTCTAAGAATGCAGCGGGCATCTTGATGTCTAAAACAACATCAAATTGACATCTAACATTGGTGTCAAAAACTACATGACTGCGCTGTATTCGATTGTTGACATGTTTTTGACGCCAGCGTTATATGTCATTTTGACATCAAAGCAGTTTATTTGCATTGTAGGGATAAAAAAAATCGAGTGTATATTTGGAACTTTGAATTTTACGTTTCTTATATAATACTTTGTGTTGTTATTTTGGTGGTCAAAGAGGCATCAATGTGTGGATGTCAAATTGACGTCATATCGATTAGCATTTTTGACATGTTTTGTTGTGTTTTTGATGCCGTTTTGACATTAAGGTTCCTGCTGGAAAACCACATAACCTGCGACCACAGTTGGCTACTGGGAAACACATCTCTGATTTGAATTCTGATATGATTAACATACCTTAAAATGTCTGTTAATTTACAACATTGTAAAGAAATGGACAAATGAGTATTGCAATAAAATTGTTGAAACTGCAGTGCTGAAAAAAATGTTTTTCAAATTAATTTCTGAGACACTAGATGATATGAATTGTGTTTGTATAAAAAAAAAGTGAGCGAGTTTACAGTGTGATATGAGACGCATGGAATAGTACTGGTGTAAGTTACCCAGAAATAATTGGAAATGAAAGACAGAAAGATTATCCATTCTAGTAAACCATGTAGCAAATAGCAATAATCAAAAAATGCTCATTTAAATTAAATAAATGTCATGTCCACTGTTAACCTTTAATTCGCAGTCATGTTAAAGAAACCAAAAGGGTCCATTGTCTATTGTCAACAGTATACATTAAGCGCAGCTTTGTGTTGTGTTGTTACTTGAACCTGTTACAAAATCTGCATCTTGCATTTTCCCTTTATGTGAAATTATCAAACACAGTTATTCCTACTGAACTGATGTAAATACAGCATTAGTAACACTTATTGACATCCTGTTCGCCCCATGTTCATCCAGGTGACCTGGTTTCCCCCACAGTTTAAAGACATGCAGTATAGGTGAACTGGATAAACTAAATTGACTGTACGAATGGGAGAGTGTGTGGGTGTTTCTCAGCACTGATGGTTGCACTATTAGTGCTGGGTTGCGGCAGGAAGGGCATCCACCAGTAAAACAAATGCCAGTTTGTTCATTCTACTGTGGTGACCCTTGATAAAGCAGGGAATAAGCTGAAGGAAAGTGAGTGAGTGATTCTCGAGCTAACTCAAGCTAAATCAATCTCAATTTGTTTTTAATCATTTTGTAAATTCAGTGAATCACTTATTGCAGACTTGCTCTGATTAGATCAACTGAATCACGGCGACTCACTCTGAGCAGATTATTTGAATCAGTGAGCTGACTCAAAAACAGATGCAATCAGATCTGTCCAGTATACAAATGAATTGTTCAGTGCTATTTGTGATTTTAAGAGGTTAACTGACAAGATTCAGCTTCTTGACTAATCGAACAATGGTATTGTGTCTCCGCATGGGCGATAATTTCTACAGTTGTACTAAAAAGTAAAACATTTTGTTTTGGAATTTAGAGATGCAAAAAGAATAGTTTACTAAAATTAAAATAAAGTTATACGCATATATAAAACTATAACTAAACTTAAAGTTATAGTTCACCCCAAAATGAAAATCATTTACTCACCCTCAAGTGGTTCCAAATCTTTATGATTTCATTTCTTCCGTTGATCACAAAATAGTATATTTTGAAAAAAAGCTGGGGGCTGCATGATGGCGCAGTGAGTAGCACGATCGCCTCACAGCAAGAAGGTTGCTGGTTCGAGCCTCGGCTGGGTCAGTTGGAATTTCTGTGTGGAGTTTGCATGTTCTCCCCGTGTTTGCGTGGGTTTCCTCCGTGTGCTACGGTTGCCCCCACAAGTCCAAAGACATGCGGTATAGGTGAATTGGGTAAGCTAAATTGTTCGTAGTGTATGTGTGTGAATGAGTGTGTATGGATGTTTCCCAGAGATTGGTTGCAGCTGGAAGGGCATCCGCTGCGTAAAACATATGCTGGATAAGTTGGCGGTTCATTCCGCTGTGGCGACCCCAGATTAATAAAGGGACTAAGCCGAAAAGAAAATGAATGAATGAATGAATGAATGAAAAAAAGCTGCTGTAACCAGGGTGCGAATTATACTTTGATGATTGGGGAGTGTCAACTTTTTCTGTCTTTTTAGTTTGTGTAATACATACTTCTGTGAATCAAATTTATGTATTTATTTAAATTACATCTATTTTAGTAATAAAACGTATTTAAGACTTCAGTGTTTTGTGGGATATTTAGTGTATTCTGACCTACAGTATTCTCTGATTAGCTATTTCAGAGGTTACTGTAGGTCAAACTATATGGCTAATTTTACTTTTCTTTTAGGCTATATGTAGAAACAAACACTTAGTTTACTATTGGTGCTCTAAATCTGCCAAGTTCAGACGTGGTGTGATGATGCATTCACAATGGTATGAACCATTATGGCGTGGTCAAATGTACATTTATATTATCTATTATTTTAATTATTAATATTATTATTTAAGATACTGATCAGAGCAAACTATGCCTCACTATTTAGATGGCTGAAGTCAATGGTGCTTCTGGACACATATGGACACATATACGTGGATATAACTACGTATTGTGGTACTTGACAAAGGTTTGCCAAAGTAGTCCTGAGCCCATGTAGTTATATTGCTTATAGATGAATGATGATTCTTGATGCAGTGCTGCCTAAGGGATCGGAAATTCCTGCAGATTCCTTGAATCTTTTTTCATTATGTTATACACTGTTGAAGGTGAAATATCCAAATGTCTTCCTATCTTTCTTTGAGGAAAATTGTTTTTAAACATTTCAATAATTTTCTGACTTTTTTGTTGGCAAAGTGGAGATCCTCAGCCCATCTTTGCTCCTAAAAGACTAGACCTTTCTAAGATGCTGTTTTTGTACCAAATCATAACTACAATCACTTGTTTCAAATCACATCATTTAACCAGTTTACCTGATTACTAGCCATAAATTGCTCCTGTTCCAACTTTTTTGAAATGTGTTGCAAGAACCAAAATTACAATACTTGTTTATTTTGAAAAAACAAAACAAAAACAATTAAAGTCATGAGGAACACATTAAGCAAAGTTTATTTATAAACTAATTTCGAGAGGATCACGTGCTTATGATTGCTTACAGCTGGTCACAATTGAAAACCAATCAGATGATTCCTAGATCACCATAAATAACCAGAGTTCTCTTATCTCAGTACCTTCGTCTTGAAGAATCGCCCCCATCCTCCCCTACTCCTCCTCCTCCTTTCCAGATGGGCGACACGGTGGCCCAGTGATTAACACTGTCGCCTCACAGCAAGAATGTCTCTGGTTAAAGTCCTGACTAAACCAGTTGATATTTCTGTGCTGAGTTTGCTCGTTCTCCCCGTGCTCGCGCTAGTTTTCCCCGGGTTCTCTGGTTTCTTCCCACAGTCCAAAAAACATGAAATTTAAGTAAATTGAACACACTAAAGCGATACCATTGCCAAGCTCTTAATAAGTATACATCTCTTTTCAGCCATTCTTTTAGCCAAAAAATAAGTCGGGGGAGTTCATCGAGATCTACCTGAGCTCAAGCTCCCCTCTCGCCCTGCAAACAGGAGGGAGCCCAGGGCTCGAGGATCTTGTGAGCTCAGGGCTCTCTCCCGGAACAGCATGCCACACAAGCTATATTACCAATCATCAGCTAAGTGTGAACTCTTGAAATAATGTTTGTTGTGTTGTCTGCAATGAGTCAAAGTAAATTTAGAAATCGCTGCTTTCTTTTTCTTTTTATTTATGTTTTCCATATTGCCCCAACTTATTCTGATTCTGTGTTGTACTTAAGTGTTAATTTTAAATATATTACTTTTTTAAATGTCAAAAGCCTTTAAATAAGCTCTTTAAGTAGTTTTTCCTCAGAGTGTTCAGTGCAGGCCTCTCTTTTCAAGAAGAAAGCGACTTTCATCCCAACCATTAGAGAAGATAAAAGTCTGATGGTCTTTCAAAGCACGCTGAATAAATAGTCAGCACTTTGACACCTGTTTGAGACCAAGACCCGTGGTGAGGTTGCACAGGTGCGAACGCAGGACATTTGCTTTCCTCAACAGGTCTTCACTAATGGCCTGGTCGCCTTTGGTTGCGCTTCATGTTGTATTGCTCTAGGAAAAAAAAAGTACAAAAAGATGCTGAATTAAAAGAGGCCATATGTGATCGAAAGAGAAAGAGAGCAGAAACAGAGAGATAGAGGCAGCCGCACGCTGAGACACCGAGCCAGCGGGTTGCAGTGTACATTGCCTGAATCACGCAAACACATTAAATCTGGGCACGTTTACGTCTGGCTTCTGGCCACAGCTGCTGCCTGCTAGAGCTCTGAATGAAAGGTGTTCCCAACAGGAGTGGGACGCCAGACACACACTACACACACACACATAAACCCGGCGCATTTACGGACAGACGTTATTCATGAGCTGGAGCGCCTCACCAGTCATTATTCAGACAGGAGCTGTCTCAATAAAGGCAAATAAGCTGTGCTGATTTATTTTGGACACTTAGGCACATCAAACATGGAGGCGGCAGGGAAGCCAAAGATAATGGACTTTCTGCTTGTGGAACATTTGGCTATGAATCCATTTTGGTTTTCATATTACAGGCTCTGCTCTAAAGCTTTGTATGCATTTAGTCTAATCCACATGGTATTATTTAGTGTATCTACATCGCAAAAAATGCCTTTCTTACTTAGAGGTTTAGTTTTGTTCATTCATTCATTTTCTTTCGGCTTAGTCCCGAGCTGATTTAGCTGGAGTCGCCACAGCGAAATGAACTGCCAACTGCTCTGGCATATGTTTTTACGCAGCGGATGTCTGTCCAGCTGCAACCCAATACTGGGAAACACCCATACACTCACATACTCATACACTATGGTCAGTTTAGTTAATCCAATTCACTTATAGCGCATGTCTTTGGACTGTGGGTGTTTAGTTTAGTTTTTTGTTCATATATCTACAAATTCTTTTTCTACACAAGTAAAGAAAAATGCATTGTTTTGTTTTCAGAAATTTATTCATTCATTTTCTTTTCGGCTTAGTCCCTTTATTAATCTGGGGTCGCCACAGCTGAATGAACCGCCAACTGAACATTTATAACATTTACTCACTTTTCCCTTGTCACAAACCTATTTAATTTCTTTTTTTCGGTTGAACACAAAATAAGCTGTTTTGAAAAATGTTGGAAATCTGTATCCATTGACTTCCATAGATATAGAATTCAATAGTTACAGTTTTCTAACATTTTACAAATGATCTTCTTTTATTTTCAACAGAAAAAGGAAAGTCAAAAAGGCATGAGGATGAGTGAATGTTTTTTTGGGGTGAACTCTCTCTTTAATAGGCAAGATGAATGCAAGATGAATTTAAACCTCTGCCAGAAGTTTGTGTCCTGTGAAATGAGCTAACTGTTAAATATATTAGCCGTGACTAAATAGAAAATATAATGACAACTGAACAAATCCCAGATCTAAATAAGAGCAGTGACTCAGAAAAGACAAATAAACACTTTTTGCACTGTGTAGTTGCTTATCATTTGATAATTTCTCCTCCTCCAACGCTGTACTTCATGCTTTCACTTCATCTGTTTGACTATATTGTCTCTAATCTTGGAGATGGAGGGAATTAAATATTCATATTTTTTTACTTTTTGGTTGTCAGTGGCAATATAACATGCTTCCACAGAGATAAACATGTTATGCTCAAATGCAGCCTTGTTGAACAAAATACTGTTACATAGAAACATCTTATATTTTATATATGCTGTAACAATATCTGTTAATTAATGTTATTAATGTAAATATGTTTATGTATTTTGTGTATTATGGTTTTCTGTTTATTTATGATTATGAATTGCATTTTGAAACACTGATTTCTCATTTGTTGACTTTTATGTTAAAAATTCAACTGATGTTTAACAAAATGACTTTTATTGACATTTTAGAAGTTTAAAACAATATAAGGAATACTTTTATATAGAAACAAGTATGCATTATAACATTAAAAGTACTAAAAGTACATTATAAGTATTAAAAGCAGTTTATTGCCAGGTTTTTGTACCATAATTTACAACACCAATTGTAAATTATTGTCAATATTATTAGCCCCCTTAAGCAATATTTGTTTCGATTGTCTACAGAACAAACCATCATTATACAATGACTTGCTTAATTACCCTAACTTGCCCAATTAACTTAATTAAGCCTTTAAATGCCACTTTAAGCTGAATACTAATATCCTGAAAAATATCTAGTAAAATATTATGTACTGTCATCATGGCAAAGATAAAATAAATCAATGATTAGAAATGAGTTATCAAAACTATTATGTTTAAAAATGTATATTGGGGAAAAAATAAACAGGGGGGCTAATAATTCAGGAAGGCTAATAATTCGGACTTAAACTGTACGTGTTTTAATGCACATTTATGCACATCGTGCCATTTCCATTCTTTATAGTTTATGCAATAATCCAAAACTTCACATTATAAATAAGTGGATGGACACATTTTTCAGTGACACTAAATTAATCTAAACTGATATAGTCATGGTGGTTCTACTAAGTATGTCAGGGCACATCCTGTACGCCTTATATAGATTTTTTCTCACTGGCTGAAGGAGAAAGACTTCTGAAAGTTGAATCTTTGAGGACATTGACAATCACCTTTTATGAAGTGATCAAGTGCTTTTGAAGTTTGGAGGGAATGAATAATGCAATAAAGGTATTTCAAGGCAATCATTCAGGAGAGGCTGTCAGGATGTTTGATGTGACATCTTTCTGTATTAAACCTTAGCATTCAGATGACAGTGAACACCGATGCTCCTTTTAGAGACTTCAAAACAGCTCAAGGAGATGACAGAGGCTTCTGCCTCAACATGGAGCACATTGCAAAAAAGCAATTAGCTGACTTTACTTTAAAAAAAGTGAGTAAACCCATTGCTGTTAAAGCAATTTGTTAATTTACTTACAAAGTGAGTAAACATGTTGCCTTAAAATTATTAGGTAAATGAACAATGTGCATAATTATATACAATTAAGTCAAGTCAACTTAATTCCAATTTACAATGGGTTTTCTCACCTTTTTTCAAGTAAAGTTAACTTAACTCAATTTTTATTTAAGTAAAATAACTAATAACTTTTTACAGTGTTAGAGTTACTGGTATTTTGCAGTTTTTAAAAAATGTTGTACTAAAACATTTACACATTTTTGGGAAACCTCACATTAGACTTTCGTTGCAGAGCCATGAAGAGCTGTTTTTTTTTTTACAGAAACTGACTTCAAGGTGTTCCAGTTGTTTTTATCAGTGGAGTGAAGACGAGTGTCTAGGTCTGAGTGTTCCTCCTGTCCCTGGGCATTTCACTGGGTCACAAAAAGAGGAGTCTATAAGAGCAGATTTTCTGTGAGCAAATATATCTTTTTCAATGTCGTACTGCTGGATCTATCACTAGATGCGGTTGTTTCCTAACACCGGATGATGGTCACGAGTGCTGTATAACATGTCTAGGGGTCCAGCATGTGAAAGAAGTTCTCATGGACAGCTCATGTACCCTCACTGTGAGAGCATGTCTATTGGTGAGTTGAGACTGCGGCTCACTCTTATAAAAATGAAAGACACCCCTGTTGCCTTGCAAGTCAGTGAATACTCAAAATGGTCTTGGGAGGATTACAGTGGGAGCTAATTCACTGGCTGAATTCCTGTGAACCTCCCAATTTTCCTCTCTAGTTCACCCCGACAAGCCTTCGAATGAGAGTGTTGGGTCATCCCTGGTGATGGCCACTGTCATTTGATGACACCATTGAACAGATGTCCATGGCAGCATCAGAGGGTGAGATATCATTCCTTGACGAAAGTCTGGATCCACTTCTGTCCTCCAGGGTACCCACGATCCACGACCTCCAGTCGAACATGATGACTATACTTTCCTGGTTGACCGGGAAGTTGGAGGGGTCAATGCCTCCCACTCAGGAGCTAGACTGGTTATACAGGTGGTACATGGAGATCAAGAGAAGGGTAAAACTCTCTCAGCTCCCCTTTTCAGAAGTGCATGGAGTGCTCACACAGGCATGGATGGCGCCTTTCCTCATCCTCTTCTGTACTCACCAATCTCTATGGCAGGGTTATATAGCTATCCCCCAGGTAGAGAGTGCGATTTTAGTTAATCTCTGACCGCAAACCGTTGTTGCCTGGAGGAACAAGCCAAAAATCTTATCCCATTATCTGCTTCTCTCACAGCCAGAACCTACACTGCAGTATGCAAGTCTGATTCCGCCCTGCATGCTATGGCCACCTTCTTTCTCAGGGACATGGGATCATCTGACACCTGTACCCAGATATCTGGAAACTCCACATGTGGTCCATAGACAAGGTATGGAAGATGTATTTGACCTACTGCCCATAGTGGCTAACACCATCACTCAGGGTAGAGCCTCCTCTACAAGGCGTGGCTATGCCCTGAAGTAGAGTACATTCATTAAATTGTGCCCTTCTCACTGAGAACTGACCCCCAAATGCCCAATCGATCTGGTCATGGTGGGACTGCAGAGAGATCCTTTTGAACCACTTGGCTTAGTATCTCCTGAAATCCTGTCACTTTAGATAGCTCTGCTGGTTGCATTGATTTCTATCAAGAGGGTCAGGGTCTGGAGGCATTTCTGGTCAATGAATCATGCCTAGAATTTGGGCCTGGCTACTCTCAATTTATCCTGAGATCCTTGGCCCTGTGACCAAGGTTTCTACCCCTCCCTTCAGGGACCAGGTAGTGTTGGCCCATTACATTGTGTAGTATGCCTGCTTGGTCAACCCGTGTTTTGAGGACCCATTTGGTGATCCCATATGCATCAGTCAGCCAACGCGAGTACCCCCTCCATAGGTGAACCTTTTTTTCCCCTACCATATTGCCATCTTACTCAAATGTAGTGCTCCCCCTGCTTGGCCAGTTTGCTCTGTAGGTCACATTGTACAGTGTTGTACTTGTTATACAGAGCAGACAGGTTCAAGTCTGGTAAAGCACAAAAGATAGATAAAATCAATATAATTTGCATTTTGAAAGCACTATTGGTTTTGTTTAGGGAAAGGTTTACAGTAGGTCAGTGGTCTGGTAGGTGATTTGTATAACAAGCTCCACCATCTTGTAAATGTGTAGGAGAAGGACATGTATCTGAAACAAACAACAAAACATATCCCAAGTAACATATTTCAGATTCACATAAAGACAGTGCCCTCTAGTGTTTTTGTCATCTGAATCATGTAACAATACATACCTAGAGCAACTTACATTTCACAGAAATGTATGCCAAGGTACATTTTTTTCCAATGAGCCTGGGTTGATCGAACAGATAGGATTATTTTTTTGAAGATGACCTCAAACCATTCAAATACAATTACACTACAATTCATCAATCAAAGAGCAAAACAGAAAAACGAAAATCTGATCCAGAGCCAGGTCCTTGAATGTACCTCTGTAATTAAATTACTGTTATCATAAGTGCAGTTTAAAAGAGCAGCTGTGGATACTGTACTGACTCCTGATTGATGACCTCCATCACTGATGTCTGACCTCTCTTCAACTACGTACCATATGTAAAAAAAAAAAGAAAGAATGAAAAAAAACCCCCACATTTTTCCAATTATTTAAAATATTTTTGTTATTAACAAATTGTTAAAATACTTTTAAGAATAAAAACGTTTTTTAGAGATTACTGGGTAGAATTTACATTTGCATGTATCGATCGGGCTTAATCTGTTTAATTTGTGTAGAGAGGTCTCGTAAACATAGAAATCAAACTGCAAATTTAAATTTTTATAGGATTTCTGCTTTCATATACTGAATATTTTCCAAATCTAAAGTGTGAAATGTTGTTGGTGTTAAAATGCTAGTTTTGGTCATACCACAAGAAGTGTTAACATACTTGAACTTCTTATGAACTTACAAGAATGCCAGTTTTATGAACTTCGTGAATAGCGAGTGAGTTGGGGTGGGTTTTTTTTGTTTATTTTTTGACCAATGGAAGACATGGCACATATTCTGCAGAACTCAGAGGTGTATTGCAAAAAGTTAGGTTAACTTACCATCTGCCAAACTTTTGGATGATTAACTCGAAATCTGCTTAAGTAAATATGTTGGCTCCTGGGAGTTAGCTCAGTCACCTCAGAGTATGTTAACTGTGAACACAAAAGAAATTCTTAACAGAATGCAGAAACCACAAGTACTATAAAATAAATACCAAAAAAAAAATGTCATGCTTCTCATTCCGTTTAATAGTGGGTTACATTCTTAAAGCTGATCACCCAATTGGTAGGTATATTGATCTTAAATCTTGATTTTATTATAAAACTTTTTTTTATTGTTAACAAGAATTATAATGTTTGTTTAATGTTGAGAAGTTCTAACATATATATTAAAATATATTCATTCAGTCAACCCAGAAAAAAGAAGGCTCGCCCCCGTGCAGAGCATCTCTTTTCTCTGGTTGGAGCTGGACTCGATCACCATGATGGCGCACCTATCCCGAGATCGCGTCAAGCTGCTGCTGACCTGTCTGAGAGAGTTCGACAGGAAAACTGTGGTCCCACTGATAATATTTCGGAGGCTTCTGGGGCATATGGCATCCGCAGCTGCTGTCACGCCGCTCGGGTTGCTCCATATGAGAACGTGTGTTGTGGGCATGCAGCTGCGGGTCCGTGGAAGGAACCCAGTTGCATTGGCATATTAATAACCTGGAGCTGGTGGCAGTGTATCTCGCGCTGCACAGCACAGCGACGATGGCGTATATCAACCGCATGGGGGGTATACACTCTCACCGCATGTCTTAGCTCGCTCGCCGTCTGCTCCTCTGGAGTCATACGTGGCGCAAATCGCTGCATGCCATTGTTATCCCCGGCAAGCTCAACCGTGCAGCCAATGCGCTCTCATAGCAGTTCCACGCCCGGGAGAATGGAGGCTCCACCCCCGGCTGTCCAGCTGTTATGGGTGCGTTTTGGGCGCACTGAACACGGCTGGCCCGGTAAATACGCATTTTCTCCAGTGAGCCTACTCACACAGATACTGTTTAATGTCAGGGAGGACGAGAAGCAGGTTTGTTTATTGTGCCTCTCTGGTTCAACTGGACCTGCATTGCAGCTCTCTCCTCATGACGGCCCTTCCCTGGCATATCCCTTTGAAGAAGCACCTTCTTCTCTGGGACAGGCACCATCTGGCACCTTCGCCCAGATCTCTGGAACCTCACGTGTGGTCCATAGATGGAGCGAGGAGGACTTAGGTGATCTACCAGTTCAGTGGTTAACACCGTCACTCAGGCTAGAGCACCCTCTATGAGGCATACCTACGTCCTGAAGTGGAGTCTATTCGCTGTGTGGTGTACTTCTCTCCAGGAAGGACCCCGGACATGCCAGATCAGTGTGATGCTATCCTCCTTCAGCTGGCTGGAGCTAAGGCTGTCCCCTCTGCACTGAGGGGTTGGCGTTCTCAGGAAGCGGGGATGACGGCGTGCTGGGAAAGCATTGCCTCATCATCCAGTTCCCAGAGGCGTGAGACACTGGATAATTAATCCTGTCCCCCTCTCATACCCTCTTGGAGATCTCTCTTAGGCGAGGTCTGCTCGATCCACTCGATTTAGAATTTTAAGATTTCTGTCCAAGTAGACAGCTCTGCTGTCGCGGTGGCATCGGTCAAGAGGGTCGGTATCTGGAGGCATTTTTGGTCAGCGAAGTGTGCCAGCAATTCCCGGCCCACCTTGGTATCCGAGGTTCCTACAGTGCTTTCTTTTTAGACTACGTAGTGAACCTGCAAGCGCTGCCCACGGAGGAGGCAGACCCAGCCCCTTTCTTTGCTGTGTCCCGAGCTTATGACTCTAAGCAGCTCCTTTTCTGTTATGATCAGCAGACGGGAAGTGCCGTATCCATACTGAGGTTGGCCCACCGGATATTGAATCTCCCTTTTTTTTTGTGCCAGGGTGAGCCACGTCCCCAGGGAGTGAGAGTGCACTCGTCTAAGAGTATTACCTCCTCGTGGGCATGAGCACGCGGCACATCTCTAACAGACATCTGTAGAGCTGTGGGCTGGGCGACACCTAATACATTTGAAGATTCTATAATCTTTGAGTGGAGCCGATTTTCCTCACATGTGCTGGATAACGCCAGTGAATGGAGAAATTTGGTACGGTGTTGAAACACGCTTGCTGCGCCTTTCTCTCTAACACAGAGATGCGTGCGCTTTTACTCTGCTCAGTTGAGTTCCTCCGAGGCCCCCAGCACCTGACTCAGTGGAGGAGTCGGGTGCCTGGCCCATTATGTTGTTGGCATGCCCGCTTGGTCAGCCCGCGTTCTGAGTATAGGTGCTTGCATTGCGCAATCCCCAATGGCGATCCCATATGCTTTACTTGGTATAGTGAAGCCACGGTATAGTTCCCTCCACTCCAGGCGGGCGTGTGTCCTCCCTCCCCGCTAACCATTCTTCATATGTGTACTCCACCTTCTCAGGGTTAGTCCATGTGTCTTCTTGCCACCATCCTGAGATCTCCCTATTTGGGCAGCAGGTGGCCTCCGCAGACCCTCCAAACTTAACTACAAAAAATATAAATAAGCCTTTAAGCACTTCTCAAGTAAGTAAGGTAAGAAAGGGCCTGGGGACACGTTGGAGGGCTGCGTCTCTGGTGCACTCATGCTGGAGTCTGGCAAACCTCTCACCAGCGACGTGGTAAGGTTCAACCGCTGTGGCGTTTTCCATACATTTCCCCATAGCATTGAATTTCCCCTCCTGCTGGGGAACGAAACGGTTACTACGTAACCCTCCTTCCCGAGGGGGGGGAAAGAAATGCTATGTTCCTTTGCCACAGTGATTATGCCTTAGTTGACAGCTGTAGTTCGAATTGTTCAGTTAGGAAAAGGTGTTTTTGCGATGCACGGCTGGCATTCTTATACACAAACTGATTATGATTGCTGCCAGCTGCGTGCACTGACACCACCAACTCATTGGCATTTCATTGGCTCGTTTTATTTCTCTTCAGATGATTGGCTTTCTGGCAAAATCCCCATAGTTGAAGTATTTCCACATAGCATTTGGAAAGCAACAAGGGTTACGTAGTAACCATTTCGTTTTCAGCAACAATTTGAGGCTTTGGTCGATGTTAAGTGAACTGCAACCAGTAATTTGTTGCTTGTGGTCACACTTCTGCACACAACATGTACAGTTGTGATGGCTGCAATTGGTTAATTGTAAGATTATAAACTGTTCTAACGTGACTGAAACCAAAGATATAGAATACAGAAAGACAGTTCACTTGACTTACAACGAATGAGAAAGTGCAATGCTCAGTATGGCCACCATATTGAAGGAAGTCACGCCTTTTGGTCGAAATAACCAACAGCTCTTGCTGTGGCTAATACTGATGATTGGCTGTGAAATCTGTGTGCAGAAGTCAGTAAAGGTGAAGATGAAGGCTCATGGTTTGAGGTTTGTTTTCTGCAGCATTTAAGTAGGGGCCACTTCCACAAATACACGACAGAGTGAATGAAATTGTTCAAATGAATCAAATGTTTAAAAACTGTATCTGGTTTTGATGTCATCTGTAGTGTATATAAAGAGTTCAAATGCAAAAGACTCCAAGTGCCATCTGACGTTTCTTCTAAAATGAGAATAACTGTGTGTAGGTTCAGTAATTTCAATAGCATTCAATTAATAAATTGGGCCTCACGGTGGCGCAGTGGA
>CAIGQW010000532.1:7492299-7504573 GCA_903798125.1 Danio choprae
CAGGGGAATACAGGGGAATACAGGGGAATACAGGGGAATACAGGGGAGAAGGCGAGGAGAGCCATGCGTCTTTGAATCCAGCTGCTGAATGAGTGAGTGAGGTGAGTATATATGGTGTGTGGTGATTGCAGGTGCAGGTGCGGGTGATCAGTAATCAGGAGAGGGTTCACGGGTGTGGTGTGTGGTGGTTGGTGAGTGAGATTGGTGATTGGGACTGCAGGAACGAGCCGAGAGTGACACGCAGGCACCTTGTTTTAGGACTATGTTTCACATACGTGTGTTGGATTTGTAATAACTAATAAACAAGAAAAAACTAATGAACTGAAAAAAAAAATCTTTATTGGACAAATGAAAAAAGAATGGCTAGAATTGTGCTATCCCACAAAGACATGTGGTACAGTAAAGGTAAATTGGAGAAACCAAATTGGCTGTAGAGTGTGTGCGGGTGTTTCCCAGCATTGGAGGTTCACAAGTTAATTCCCATTATCTTTTTCCACCAGCACAAACCAGGTGCTAGTTCAGAGCCAGTGCTATTGCCTGTTCATAGCTAGTTCATCTAGTGAGCCTGAGAACTGCTGTGCTTTTCCACAGGCTAGAGAGGTCTGGTCTGACATCACTGCATATACGTATCATCTTTCCCAGCAGCACAAATGCAGAAGCACGGAATGCGACATTAACAATATGTTGCTATTAATTGCAGTGTGTGCAGATTATGATTGATAATAAAATGTTGATGCAGCATGGAGTCATTTGAATAGATTTGAATTGAATTTGTAATGCTGCTATTTCAAATATATTGTTTCTGTTCATCCAGTTGGTTATGGTAACCCTGCTCTCTGCTCCTGATAAAAGTGGTTCTTACTGTTCCATTTAAGAACCATTTTTTCTTGTTGAGAGCCAGTGCTTTGGATGTCAAAATACAAAGAACCGATTTGGAACCAGACTCTGGGTCTGAACCAGCACTGAACTGCCTTGGTGGATAAGAGGTACCTCAGGGCTGAGTTGCGGCATGAAGGGCATCTACTGTTAAAAAGTGTCAGAGTAATTGGCAATTCATTCTGCTGTGGTGACCCCTGATAAAGCAGGGAATAAGCAGAAGGAAAGTGAGTGGTTATAAATTAATGATGATGATGATGATTAATGAAATTAATGTTGAACACATAACAGTTATTGTCATACTTTCCCAGTTGATTCAATACATGTTTAAATGTAAAAAAAAAATGTTATAGTTAAAGGTGCAGTGGGTGATCTGCTAACCACAACGCTAACCGATTAGCATAATATCTTTGAAACACAGTCTCTCCTCTGCCGTCCAAAGCCACGCCTCCTGAAACACAAATGTGTGCACCTTAAAGATGACAGACCCTCAGGTGCAGACCCTCACGTGCTGTCCTAAAGCGACTCTGTTTAGTGGGTGGCCGGCTGCGTGCAGGAATTACACTTATTACTAAGCCATACTTACATGCTCTTTCAGACCGAATATTCAAAGTAGGATAAACAATATAGGGGCTGCGTCGCAAGTAAAACCAACACAATAAATCCAACTTCCAGGCTAGGCGGAATAGCGCTATTTACTTATTTGTTTTGTTGTTGAACTAAATTTAAAAAAAAAACATTATCAAGGCTGTAAATGCTGTACCTTATGAAACTAAAAATAGTCACATCGATCCTTCGCTGGAAGATTTTAGTGGCTGAACAACGCTTCAGTGCATATAACCCATTCGTAACACAACACAATCTACATCAGCTTTGCGTGACTAAAATGGTTTTAAAACAGAACATTACCTGTCTAAAAGAAATCCTTCTGCCATAAGGTCATCCTTCCTCCAGCGTGCAAAAGTTACTCCAATATTGATTAGGATTTTAAAAAGTTTTGATTCAGCATTTGTTTTTACCTCTCTCTCTCTCTCGCTCTCTTGTGCACATGAACGCGCAGCAAATGGCCGATGTACAAATCTACATTTGTTGACAGACAGTTTGGGTACTTATCAGAATTCTGGGAAATGTCGGCCTGACAATATTTAACTCTATGAACATTTTTTAGTTTTTTGCCTTACCCAGAGTATAAAAATACATATAAATATATTTAGATCATTTACTTTAATCATTACTATTGGAATGTGAAGAGACTTTCGACCAGCACAACAACAAATGTTTCTGAAGACAATCACCTACTGCACCTTTGCATATGGATATGTGGCATTATTTAACTAAATATTTACATTCTTTAGCACACAAATCTGAACACTGGGTTCAAAATTAGTTTAATTACACATTAGTCAAAGTTTTAAGAGGACATTTAGAAAATACTCAGAACAGTTTGGTTTTTTCCTTTTTTTCTTCTGTAGAATATAATGTTGTATATAATCAGGCATATTATGCATATGAACATATCCCGCTGTAAAAAAATACTATTGAATAAAACAGGAAGGTTTGGTGTCTGTAAGTGGAAACTTATGGCTCAGTGATGGAGAGAAAAATAAAAGCCTTTTTGAGAAACCTACCAATAAAAATGTGTATTGTAACTGAAATCTACAGACACTGATAAAGGGTAAAGAAACCTTTCAAAGTGCTTTCGGGATGTTTACTTTCAAACAGGCTGAAAAAACAAAAAGCCCAATAAAAGTCTCGCCTTTAGTTGACTTGAGCAAAACTGTAAGTAAACTATTAAGTATGAATAATCTGGTATATCATTTATTAATCAGAGTTCAACATTAACTAATGCATTATTAAAATCTAAAGTTGTTTTTGTTAACATGAACTAATGTTATTTATGTTAAACAACAGAAAGGTAGTAGAGGATTTACTTGAAACGCAATCGATCATTTATTCCAAGTTTTACATAAATTATAATTATGATACACAGATGTGTAAGTTCCGAGTCTTTCGTCATATATTTGAAGGATTTTCAGGAACACAGACAGAACTGCAAAGAAAAATCAAGCAACCGAAAACAGCTAAAGCATTACAGAAGCACACAACCTGAACACATTTGACCACAGAAACTTTAAATATGAAGAGAAATGACGTTTTTGCACATACAGCACAGAAAAACAAAAAAAAAACCGAGTGAACCACACAAATATGATTCATACAAAGAGTAAACAGTTATCACTTTTAATACAATACTGTCCAGAATCCGTATATAATATTGACGAAGAGCACCTCAGAATTTCGGTTTTCATAAATGGGATAATCGATCACAAAATAACCAAACAAACGTTTAACAAATAGTCTTTTTTTTATTATTTGAAAATTCCCTGCCTCAAATATATAAACTTGATTGTCTAACCAAGGCTCTGTATGTACAGGGTTGAATTGGATACGTGTTTGAAGAAATTGAGGTATACGGTCAAGAAATTCAATCTGACATCAAGTTAGTTTTCATCAAGTTTCTTTAGCATTGTAGAGTCACTGATTCGCACAGCATCGCCGCTATACCACTGAAGAACACATCGAAACTATAGCGGAAACCTGGATCATCCAGTTAATGCTTCACTATCGTAGATAAAATGGAAACTCCAAGTGCTAAAATGGGTCAATATTTACAAACCGGATACTTTATAATTACAAATTTTGGATGGTTTGAAATGCTTGTTTTATTTTATAGTTGGCAGGAACACTTGATTGAGTGACATCTTGCGAAGAAATCCGTTGCTTTCAAATATAAACAAACATAAAATACTAAAGAAAAAAAAAAAGACTCTTTATATTTCATCAAATCAGTTTTGATACACATGCAAGATTCAAAGGCGCAGTTCACCCCAAAATGGAAAACTATTCACATTTTCTCACCCTTACGTTCTTCCGAACATACATTTCTTTCTTCTGTTGAACACAAAAGAAGATATTCAGAAGAATGTTTCCATAGTAGTAAATAAAATGCTATGGAAGACAGTGGCTACCGTGAATTGTTTTGAGAATACCTTCTTTTGTGAAAGAAACAACAAAAATGTTTGTTATTTCAACTTAATAAAGCATTTCGTAAGTTATACTAACTTTATTTTGAAGTTTGATATTTTTTTTTTTAAGTAGAAATGACTTGAGTCGACTTTAAAAAAATAAAAAATGCAATTAATTTTATTTATTTGTTTAAAATTGTGGTAACACTTTACAATAGTGGTCCATTAGTTAAATGTTAGTTCATGTATTTACATGGTATAGCATTTATTAATCATAGTTCAGCACTAACTAATGCATTATTCAAATCTAAAGTTGTTCTTGTTAACGTGAACTACTGTTATTTATGTTAAACAACATTAACTAATGTTAACAAAGATGAATAAATACTGTAATAATTGTATCACTAATTGTTTGTTTATATTAGTAAATACATAAATGAACTAATGGACCATTATTCTATCTAAAGTGTTTAACAGTGCATGTTCAGAACAAATGGGGGTCATTAAATGATAACAATATTCCTTTTTGGGTGAACTATCCCTTTAAAGGCAATTGAGAAAGAACAGTATTGTACAAAACAATAATTACAGTTTTATCCAAAAACAGACAAACAAACAAACAAAAAAATGCACGTTCCATAGCACCGTAAGTGTTTGGGTGTTTACAACAAGAGCACACCACTGTGGTTGTCTTTCTCTGAGCAGCACCTGGAGGAGGATCCATAAAGGAAACTGGGAAAACAAATGGGAATTACTTGGATTGGGCGAGGGTTAACGAAGCATGAATAGTGCTGGGGTTAAGCATGTAATGGGACAAATAAAAACATCTCAAGGCTTCAAGTAGAGAGAAAAAAAAAGCGAGTTTGGAAAAGATCCTACAGAGGAGAGATGTAGAAGAATGGGTCCTCCTTCTCCTGAATGTGCGCCATTGTCCACCAGTTTATGCCCTCTCTCTGTTTTATTCCAATTGCGGGTTTCGCGCCGGGATGATGAATATTACACAGTGTGGGTGCTGGTGTGTGTGTGTGTGTTTGTGGCGCGAGGAGGGGGGAGCGGGTTGGGGGTCTCTTGGTGGGCCGCACTCCTTGGCCTTTGGCATGAAGGTAGAGCGGGGTTCCTTTAGCCGAGGAAGCAGACGGGACCAACCTCGAAACCAAACCTTTGACTGGACTCCCCAAAGTCATTCAACATGACATCGATGATGGGCACCTGTTCGATGCGCGGAGTGTTGATTTCCATCACAGATTTAGAATAGCCCTGCTTTAGCTGAAACACACACAGAGGAATATATCTGAGTGCTGCATGCTTTATTAAACAGCATTAGACAACATTTAGATCTGATCCTTGATATATATTACAGTTTTTCTCAGTCACTGTGGTACAATTCTCAGATCAGAATTGAAACTGCCTGTTCAATCTTCAGGTCATGGTGTCAGTTGTGCACATCAAAAAAGCAGTTTCTCATTCCTTTGAACAAGTTGCAAATGCTTTTGTACGTCCATGCAAATGATTATGTGCAATTCTCTGATGTTTCCTGCATTATCAGGTGCTTATGTCATGTTGATCAAAATGTATTATTTTGGTCTGTTGAATAGTCTCACCCGCCACAACATTTAATATCTTGTTCATGGCATGGCATCTTGTTCATGGTTCAAGTCTTTACATGCAAAATGGCTGAACAAGTTGTCATAATATTTAGTCATCATGCATTTTTCTCTACATTTCCATTAGACTTTTTTCTAAATCTGTCTACAATTAGTACATTTCCCCCAGGTGATTCCTGACTTTTTCTAATGAAGGTGCATCTCATAGCAGATTGCCCTATGTTCTCATTTCTACTTTTGTTTTGTTTTTCTTTGTGCTATGCAGTGCTGTCTTTTCCTATCTGTATATGTCAGCAAATTACAGTACAAAAAGCAAAGAAAAACAAACAAAAAAAGCCATAGTTTACATCAGAACAGCTCTCCAGAACATGGTTATATTAACATGACTAAGTGATTTGACTGTCTTATCCGTACACAATGACACAAGGATTTGTCATTCTGATGGCACTGACACATTCATTGACACAGAAATTTAATTTTGGAAGATGAACTAAGGATTTTTAGCAAGAGACTTGCTTTTGCTATTTGTACGCGTTGTTTTGAGAAATGCACTTACTGTTTTGCAAATTTTGATCTGAGAAATATATATATACATATTAGGGCTGTCAATGTTTTAACACATTTTAACAGCTTTCGGGTTTAATTGCATAAGTAATTTGAACACAACACTGATAAAAATGCTTTTCTTACTTAGATTTTTTGTCTTGTTTCTAGTCCAAATGTCTAAAACGTCTTAAATCAAGAAGCATTTTCTAGACAAGCAAAATACATAGTGTTTTTTTAAGTGCTAATATGTCAAAATTAGGTGAGTTTTCCTTAAAACAAGCAAAATAATCTTCCAATGTGGTAAAATAGCAAAATAAGTTTATGTTTATCCTTTTGACATAACCTTATTTTGCTTACCCCATAAGCAGATTATTTTGCTTGTTTTAAAGAAACATGCACTTCATTTGGACATATATTGTTTTTCTTAAAACAAGACAATCATTTTGACAATGTTTTGCTTGTTTAGGCAATGCTTCTTGATTGAAGATTTTTTTTTATATTTGGACTAGAAACAATCTAAGTAAGAAAAGTATTTTTTGCAACAAAGTTAATATTTTCATAATGTTTGAATTCTTGCTTTCATCGCATACATATCATTGTGTGATAACAGCGAACTGTAATATGATGTCTCAAGACACGATGCCTGGTGTGCAAGTTTCATTATAAAAAAGCTTCCACATGGAAGTGTGGGTAAAACCAATGTTGTGTAAACTTATTGTAGTGATGAACTCTTCTTCCACCGAAGTTTGAAGTACCATCTTCAGGCCAAACATATTTTTGCAGATGTTAGCAAAGATGCCATTGCTGAGACATTTTTCAGGACAATACCAGTTACTATTGAGGCAAAAAATAACCTGTATGTGTTGATAAAGCTCAAAAAAGTGTGCAGAAGGCACTTTCATTGCATTTACTGGACACCACTGGACATTAGTAAGTGACCAACACTACCTCAGTGTAACGCAGCTAATCAATGACAACTGACATCTGCACTTATTTGTTTTAGGCTTATTCGCACTTATTTAGCACTTATTCGTTTAAGTTAAAAATAATTAATTATACAAATAAGATAAACTTAAACTCCTTAAACTAGGTTTTCATGCATTTCTTTTTTTCAAAACTGCACAATTACAGTTAAATCTTAAAATAACTATTTATCATGATTAAAGACCATGCTTTTTTATTCGATTGACAGCCCCTAATGAGGAAGTAGTATGCCCTAAAAGGTGCAAATTCTTTTGTTAGACACTCAAAGTATGTACATACATTTAGGACATAGGCTAAGTAGCTGAATTGGAACGTACTGTACAGTAGCAATTATATCTTTGAAAATCTGGAATCTGAGGGTGCAAAAAAAAATCTAGGAAAATCTCCCAGTTGACCAAATTAATTTCTAAATTACTAATCAAAATATGTACAGTACACTGAAAAAAATTGATTCATTGAATTTACTGAATATTTTGAAACTAAATGGTAAACAATCTATATGGGCTGAATTTAAACAAACAAATTAAATGTAATAATTTTCAACTGAATTTGTTTGTTTAAGTTCAGCTTATATAAATTGTTTGCAACAATTTGCAATGAACCATTTTTTTTCAGTGCAGGAAAAAGTCTTCACGGAACATGATCTTTACTTAACATTGTAATGATTTTGTAATGAAAATATACTCTGCAAGATAACAGCGTTTTGTTGTGCATGATCACTAATACCAGTGTGTGCTTAATATAGTGTAAAGAGAGTGGTACCGAGCAGCCGTCTGAAAGAGCCTTGATGAAGGGGTTGTTGTCATAGGACATTTCCTCATCATTGGAGCCCAGGAAGCGCAGAGCCTTGTCATAGTTGTCAGCCTTGGCGTCGTACCAGGCCACAGACTGATGGCATATGTATGTGAAGTTCTGCCGGGCAGAAGAGCTCAGCAGCTTGAGGAACGTCATCTGGACTGAGTTTATGGAGCTCTCCTCAACATCCACATAAGACAACTGAGAATCAGAAACACACACAGATCACACATCTGGACCAAGGAGCACTTTCAGTGTTGAAAGCGACTGTCAGCATAAGAATCAATAGGAATTGTACAGTTATGCTTCATTTAGTCAATACGTTTTATTTAAAAAAATACTTTTAAGAAAGCATATTTGAATGATTAATTCAACTTTAAAAACACTACAGCAGTTAATGGATTGTTAATCATGATTAACTTGCTAATTTTAAGTTCCAGGGTCAGCATATTTTATTGATCATGGAACCTCATACCTGTTGTAAAATCTCATCCAAACCTCATCCCTTTCCCAAAACCCACCTCTAACTGTAGATTACTCCAGCCCGATATCATGAGGAAACATAACAGTTTTTTGTATTGTCTAAAAAGTGTCTAATTCATACATATTTCCTGCAATTTTATTCAGACAAAAAAGTAAGATTTTTAAAAAGAGCCTTGCCCCCAAAACCAACCACTACTGGGGAATGAGCAAATCATACTAAAATGTACGAATGAGACTGTACAAATTCAAAAAGTTACAAACTGCTGGAAACCCTAGAGGGAAATGATTAGTCAATAACAATGATGTACTGTAAAAGCCCTGAATGTAAGCTGAAACGTGTTGTAAATTGTAAACTTGTTCCTCAAATCTGTTTGGATGATTAGATTGTTGTTTCAGGATCAACAAAGACTTGGATTCTAGAGGTTCTATGCTTATTTGCACCTTATTTGTACAATTATACCTCATTAATCCATCACTTTTCATGAAATTAAGTATATATAATTTGTATTTACCACATACATTTAGTGCATTTAGTGCATTTTTTGCAATATCCATCAGACTGAAGGAAACTGAAGCTCATAAATGTAGTAAACAAAGTCAAATTAATCAAATTAAAAAGGCATGTAAACAGTTTATTCACAGTTTATTATTACTGCATTATCGCATCACATTATTTATCACTGTATTATTATTATTATCGCATTATTACTAAGTGCATTTAAACGACGTACACAGATCTTCTCTCCTCCTGGAATCCCTAAACTGTCAGTACAACTCACTGCTCTGTTGATTCGTTCAGACACGGTGCAAAGAAACCAGCGCAGTGCAGTAATTGCAATAATCATCATGCTGAATGAATACCCATCTACAGAAATTTGTTTTGCAATTGATGTTAGTGGATTTCAAATGTTGACCAGTTGTAAACGGAAGTAAAGATATCTGCTCTTGGCATGTAAACATCTTTCTGAGGCCATTCGAACAGAACACATTTTTTCCATTCCAATGCCCTACTTTTCCATTCTTTTTCTATGTAAGCATGCGCTTAGCGGACATGCGCGGCCGTTATGCTTGCGTCTTTTGCAGTAACTCACCTTTTTTAAAACAAAATGTAAAGTTAAAAGACCAATAAGAAAGGAGGCAGCGCGAGCATCACAAGCTTCTATTTACAGTGGCAAGTTGGCATGATAACAGTCAGTTTTACTAGACAGCAACATGGCAGAGAAGGTGCTTTAAAAAAAACATTCCTGAGTGCTGCATTTTACATATTTATAGATGTGTCCAAAGTCCTTACTTTAATAGAGTTTTTATTGTTTACTTTATTTTCCACTTATTCCTTCATTTTCATTTCGGCTTAGTCCCTTTATTAATCTGGGGTCGCCACAGCGGAATGAATCGCCAACTTATCCAGCATATGTTTTACGCAGCAGATGCCCTTCCAGCTGCAACCCATCAGTGGGAAACATCCATACACACTCATTCACACTCATACACTACGGACAACTTAGCCTAACCAATTCACCTATACCGCATGTCTTTGGACTTGTGGGGGAAACCGGAGCACCCGGAGGAAACCCACGCCAACACGGGGAGAACATGCAAACTCCACACAGAAACGCCAACTGACCCAGCCGAGGCTCGAACCAGCGACCTTCTTGCTGTGAGGCGAACGTGCTATCCACTGCGCCACCGTGAGGCCCTATTTTCCACTTATTTAAAAGTATTTCTTTCCCCTTGTGTTGATATGAACTGAGCTCCTGTACCCTGAGCTCCTGTAAACCACACAAAAAAAAAATCCTTCTGTGTTTGCACACACTTGGCAAATAAAGCTCATTCTGATTAGTTATTGAAAATGTACTAGTCACTGAGCGGTTCTGGATAGGTTCTGACCTAAACTACTATCACCCTTCAAACAATAGAGACATTCACAGTTAAACGGGCTGAACTTTGATTTAAAGTCATCGTCATTTTCATCAGAAGAGAAAAATGGGGACTTACGATTTTTCCACGCTTGAATTCACTAAACCAAGATCCTGGGGACTCCTTTGGCCAGTTTGATATTCTAACCTGGAAGAAATGGAAAACTGTGATCAAATAGGGCTAATACAGTTCTTTATTGTGACTGATATTATGACCAATGATGAGATTTAGCAGGAGATGAGCTCCTCTCACCCCTGAGGACTTCTTATCAGGGTAAATGCAAGTTTCTCCTCCGCCAGTGAAGTTACAGTACACTTTGAAGGCATCGCTTATGCATCCCATATTTGGATCGATCCAGTAATATCCTATGGTCAGAAAATATGATATAATCCTCTACATGTTTGCCTCGATTAAAGATAAATGTTTTTTCCTGCCTATATTCATCATTGTCTTTAATTATCAAGTCTATTTTACCTCAGATATACTTAAAAATCTTATTAAATCTGCTTTATTCAAGTCTCTCACCATCAGGGAAGTCTGGCTGGCTGAGCTGCAGGTCTTTGCAGGTTCTGGATGGATTATCCTGGGTTCCCAATGGGAACTTCATGCGTTCGATGTCCTGTTTAAGGGTGTTGAGAGATCCAAACACATCCTCCATTCCCTCCATACCATAATCTGCCATTGGTGCTGCTTCGTCATCCTGAACATCAGACGACCTCTTTGATTTTTTGTTCATCTGGAGCGGTAGAGACTGGATGATGTCACCGGCTGGGCCCTGGTGAAAGACAATGACAAATAAATCAATTCTAAAGAGTCGCCTTCAATCTCAAGGTCACAGTGATTTTCAGCAGCTCTCAATATAATATTATTTATGTTCATGGAATACAGAATTTTTCTTACAGGAGGACCTGGTGGTCCTAACAAACCAGGCTCTCCTTTCTGTCCAGCTGGACCCTGTGGAAACAGACAACATGGTTTGTTTTAACTGGAAAAGATATTAAAGATACATCATTAACTGTGTAATGGAGAGCTCGAGAACTTACGGATGATCCTTTGGATCCTTTCTGTCCTTGTGTGCCCTGGAGAGAAGAAGGACATCAGTGATAAGTAGATTTTAGGGTAAGCAAACTAATTAGCAAACTATTCTTTAATTTATTAAAAATAAAATACAGACATATACTTGATTTGATTAATAATAATAATAATAATAATAATAATAATAATAATAATAATAATAATAATAATAATAATAATAATAATAATCATTCATTCATTCATTCATTCATTTTCAATTGCTTTCTGGGCCAGGTCGCTGGGGTAGCAGTCCTAGGAGAGAACCCCAGACTTCCCTCTCCCCAGACACTTCCTCCAGTTCCTCCAGTTCCTCCGGGGAAATCCCAAGGCGTTCCCAGGCAAGCCGAGAGACATAGTTCCTCCAGCGTGTCCTGGGTCTTCTCCAAGGCCTCCTCCCGGTGGAACATGCATGGAACACCTACCTAGGTAGGTGTCCACGAGGCATCCGAAACAGATGCCCGAGCCACCTCAGCTGACTTCTCTCAATGTGAAGAAGCAGCGGCTCTACTCCGAGCTCCTCCCGGGTGTCAGAGCTCCTCACCCTATCTATAAGGGTGCGCCCTGCCACCCTGCGAAGGAAACTCATTTCGGCCACTTGTATCCGAGATCTTGTCCTTTTAGTCATGACCCAAAGCTCATGAGCATAGGTAAGAGTAGGAACGTAGATTGACCTTTCAGCTCAGCTCCTTCTTTACCACAACAAACCGGTGCATCGACCGCATTACTGCTGCTGCTACACCAATCCGCCTGTCAATCTCACCTTCCATCCTTCTCTCACTCATAAACAAAACCCCAAGATACTTGAACTCCTCCACCTGAGGTAAGGACTTTCCTCCAACCTGGAGATGGCAAACCACCTTTTTCCGGTGGAGCACAATGGCCTCGGACTTGGAGGTGCTGATTCTCATCACAGCCACGTCACAATAATAATAATAATAATAATAATAATAATAATAATAATAATAATAA
>CAIGQW010000532.1:7504583-7522897 GCA_903798125.1 Danio choprae
AATAATAATAATAATAATAATAATAATAATAATAATAATAATAATAATAATAATAATAAATTCTCTAATGATGAACACATTTCTCATGGGTTTGGAACAACATGAGGACAGTAAATGAAAGAATTTTGAGTGACAGAATTTTATTTTTAACATCTAAAAATTAAAACATGCCAATTTACCCATTTCAATTTATCTGCATTTCTCTCTTCTCTTTCTGCTAAACAGAAAAGGGATTTTGAAGAAAGGAACTAAAGAGTTTATGGTTCCAACTGATTTCAAATAACAAAAATAACAATGCAAGGCTAATCGAAACTTTTCAATATTCTTCGAAATATCACCGTTTGTTTTCAGCATAAGAATGAAATGCACGTGGGTTTGAAATGAACCTACTTAAGAAAATTATATGCATGCAATGTAAGTTCTAGAGTTAAAAAACATGCTTACAGGAATACCAGGAGGACCTGGGGGACCGACTGGACCAGATGAACCAACGGGACCCTGCAGTCAATAAATCACACAGTGTTCTTCAGATGCAACATCAAAACATCATTTCAATTAATATCAATCAGAAGATACATTTATTTTGATATAACAGCATCAGGGTGTATCTAAAAAGCACATTTAACTCACAGCATCACCCTTGCCTCCGCCAATACCCTGTGGTCCTTGCAGTCCTCGATCTCCTTTCTCTCCAGACTCACCAGGAGGACCAATCAGACCAATCAGACCTGGATGACCCTGTAGAAGGAAAGGAAAACAACACACTTTAAGACCAAGTTATGGCTATATAGAGTTGTGCAGTAAAAAATACAGATTGTCTACACTCTTCTTTTCTTTTTTTGCATCAACGCTTCCTCAAAAAAACTTAAACATTCCATTGCATGATTCTTTGCATTTGTAATAAATAAATAAATCATCACAATCACCAGCGATGCAGCCTGTGCAGATCGCTGATATACACACAGATCACTAACGGACTACAAATCCGCCATTTCAAGAACTACAAGATCCAGTCATGCAACACACACACATACACCGGTTCCTGATCCCGTTTGATTACACTCACAGCTGAAGCTGCTCATGGACTGATTACGGGACTATTTATACAGCACACAAACAAACAGAAGTTGCTGAGTCTTGTGTTACAGTTTTGTAACATTTCCTTGCCTTTATTTGCCATGTTTTTGACCCTCGCCTTGTTTGTTTATGTCGTCTGCTGCCTGCCTGTACTGACCTATTGCCTGTGTTTTTGACTACGACTCTGGATTTGCCTGCATACATCTGTTTGTTCCTGATTGTGACCGTTGCTTGCCTGACCATTCTCAATAGACCTGCGTTTGGATCCGCACTTCCGTTGTCAGCGTCCGCTTCACATTACATAAATAAATAAAGTTAGGTTATTAAAATGTTCTTCATACTAAGAAAACATTTTTATTTTAAGAACTGATGAGTTTCTGGGAGGAACCAAAAATGGATCTTTTATGGCATCATTTACTGACCCTTCACTTGTTTAAAACCTATTTGACTTTCTTCTGTTGAACTGTTGAAAGATGATATTTTGAAGAAAGCTGGAAACTGGTAACTACTCACTTCCATAGTATTTGTTTTTTTTCCTACCATAGAAGTCAATGGTTTTCAGCTTTCTTCAAAATTTCTTCTTTTGTATTTAACAGAATAAAGAAATCCATAAATGTTTGCGACCACACAAGGGTGAGTAAATGTTCATTTTTGGGTGAACTGTGCCTTTAAAGGATTACTCCAAAAGGCATGTTGACAGAATTGCATCCAAAACTGTTAAATGACACTTTTGCAACACTCATACAGTAAAATGTTTCTGTTACATTTCATTAAACAAATGTTTTTGATAGAGTTCAATGCCAATAATATTTTATGTACATAAAAAATCCATAACACGCTAAAACCTATGAATGATGTTTGCTGCCAATATGTTCAGTAGAACAATAGCAATAGTGAAGACATGCGCACACACGCACACACGCACACACACACACACACACACACACACACACACACACATCAAGGTAAATCTCCACTCTAAAAATGTTGGGTTATATTAACCTAATTTCATATTAACCCAACAGTTGGATTAATACAAATTTAATTGTATTGAAAAACAAACAATGAACAATATATTTATTACAATATCTATCCATCTTTGTTAATGTTAAAAAAATTAAATAACAGATCATTGTTAGTTTGTGTATTATTTAATGTTGACAAGCACAACCATTGGATTTTAATAATGCATTCATACATTTTGTATAAGCTTGTTGCACATTCTTATTTTAAATATGCCTGACAAGTTTACTGTATACTGTAAATTACTGTAAACACTGAGTAACATTCGATTAGTTGTTTCTACTAAATCATGGTAAAAATGTGAAATAGTCCTTTTATTTACTCAGAAAGAGTACAAAAAATATCAGGATGCATTCTAAAATTATTATTAATATTATGATAAAAACGCTTTATTGCACTTTTATTGTTTTGATGGTGGAAATCCCTTTCTCTGCTTGATACATCTAAATACAGCATTTTGTTCTGGATGTTTTGCGACAGCAATCAGCGTGTAAACTGTAAATCATATTTAAAGCACAGCAAATCTGAGAAGTGCTTAAGTGTTTAGTTTCTATTTAACGGCTGATATTTACAACCACCGCTACTGTACTTCCAGAATATTAATTCTTAATATGCTCTGGCATCTCAGCGGGTCTCATCTCATAAAAGAGATTTACGGAGGTATGCCGCATTGATTATGTATCGCAGGCAGAGTAACAGTTTAATCATTGTCTGGAACTGTATTTAATATAAAGCACTAAGAGCTTGTTTATACTTTATCGTCATTGGAAATAGAGATGCCAGTAGCTCTAGCCTCTTTAACATTTAACTGAACTCTGCGTTGTTATAAATATACATGCATATGATTAATACAGGCATATATTTTTTGACACAATTGCATGCAATGCGTTTAATGCCCACCCCTAACCCCACCCCTCACAGTGACGTCACTAGCTCCATTAAGTGCATTGTGTCTGACATTGCATCTCTGAGATATGCAGTCTCAGCTTGCAAATCAAAGTCTGCATCCAGATACTATTGCAAATGTTACAGTGTAATTATCATAACAGTGTAATTTAATGGCAAATCTTTAAAAACCCATCTCTTCCGCAATCACCTAAATCCCTGTGAACAAAACCAGGACCCCCTCTTCCCCCCACTAGCACTTAATTCTCTGAGCACTAACAGTTCCTTTGTATAATTAGCATTTCCTGTGTGTATTGCCTCTTCCTGTTGAATCGCTGAATGCCTCCTCAATTGTAAGTCGTTTTGAATAAAAGCATCTGCTAAATGACTACTGTAAATGTAATGTAAATGTTAATGACCTAATCTGAATTGCAGTTCACTTAATGGCCACCAGTGTCACTAATAACAACTTATTTGACTCTTTATATACAATACAAAGCAGGGCTTCTTAAACATGCAGTAGGTGATCTGCCAAAATGCTAACCGGTTAGCATAATATCTTTGAAAAACAGTCCCTCCCCTGCCTTCCAAAGCCACGCCATACTTACATGTTATTTCAGACTGAATATTCAAAGTAGCATGGTAAACAATATAGTGAGCGCATCACAGGTTGTCATTGTTTAAAAATGAACCAATGTGAATATAAAACCAACTTCACCTCAGTCAAGCAGGCTAGGTGGAATAGCGCTATTTACTTATGCTTTGTTGTTAAACGAAATAAAAATCTACATCGATACTGTAAAAGGTCCCTTATGAAACTGAAAATAGTCAAATCGATCTTTCGCTGGAAGATTTCAGTGGCTGAACAACGCTTCTGTGCATATAACCCATTTGTAACACAACACAATCTACATCAGCTTTGCATGACTAAAATAGTTTTAAAACATAACATTACCTGTCTAAAAGAAATCCTTCTGCCATAAGGTCATCCTTCCTCCAGCGTGCAAAAGTTACTCCAATATTGATTAGGATTTTAAAAAGTTTTGATTCCTCATTTGATTTTACCGCAACTATGATTGTCTCATGTGCACATGAACGTGCGGCGTGCATGCAAGCGTGCACACACACATTTGTTGACAGACAGTTTGGGTACTTATCAGAATTATGGGAAATGTCGGCCTGACAATATTTAATTGGATGAACATTTTTAAGTCTTATGCCTTACACAGAATATAAAAATACATAGAAAGACATTTGGATCATTTTCTTTAATCATTACTATTGGAATGTAAGGAGACTTTCAACCAGCACAACAACAAATGTTTCTGAAAACAATCACCTACAGCACCTTTAAAGTCGGAACTCTTACCTCCAATTCATATTTTAAGAGCACTAATTGTGTGTAAGGGACTGAAAGTGTGGATTTACTACTTTGAGAAACGCACGTTAAATTTGTAATCTTGTTAATTATTTTATGTCTTTTTGACAAAGGTCCAAAATGAAGCCAAAGGTGATATGTAAAGTTTGACATCCAGTCAGCGTATTATGTTTGCAGTAATTGTGCACCACACTCACGGAAGCCAGTTTCCATAATAAGAAAAGTTTACAGAGAAAACTTCAAAGATGATTGTTCTGTTTGATTTGTTTGGGTGTAAATGCCAAACGAAATGAAACAAACGTTTAGTCAGCTGATGCAATGCAGACAATGCCATTTCTCACATTAGAATGCTCTGTAATTTGCACCATGTAACTGTATCTCTGGTTTAGTTTTTTCATAAATTTGCTGACATTTAAATTAAGTTTTACTTGTCGTTTTGCCACTTCCTTTTTTGTATTTTTTGTAAATGCAAAAAAAAAGAACATATATATATATTTTTTTAACGTTTGTTGTATGTATGTGCATGTTGATTAAAAACATGTTTATTATAACACTATTTTTCAGAACTTTGACATTAGCTATGTTTAGATCCAGTGATAATGGCAAGATGCGCATACATTTTGAAAGTGCGTAAAACTGAGTAGGCTAAACGTATTACATAAGGAAATAGGCCCACAGTGGCTTCTCTTACCAGATCAAATTCCATTTTTCTTTTTGATATTTGCTGCCAGTTTTTCAGGAAGTGACAATTTTGTTCTGTTTAACTCATTGGATGGAAACAGTGCTTTATTTGCAAAGGTTTTATGTAATATTTTAGTTTTACACATAAAAATATGCAGATTTGGACCTTTGAATGGAGATTTTAAGAATTCCTTGTATAAAGTAACCAAAATAATGGATATACGATTAATTATCCTTTTTTAATCTATTAACATGTTTCACTGTTAACATTTGTGGCAACTTGTTGACATTGTGCTTCAAAAAAGGTAAATATTTGTTAAAACATACCTTCTCACCCTTAGAACCAGGGTCACCTTTCAAGCCAGGAAGACCCGGAGGACCCTAGAATTTATCACATAAAAGTCAAAGTTAAGCATTTAGGCAAAATTATACAGGTGTTTATACACTTATTTATAACAGACTGATTTTACCAGTGGTCCAGGAGGTCCGTCTTGGCCAGCAGCTCCAGGAAGTCCCTGTTCACCCTGAAAGTGCAAACAGAAACCATCAGCCGGTTAGTACAAACCCAAATATGCAAAAAATTAATGCATGTCACACATACTCAAACCCACCGTCTAGACAAGGAGAGTGATTCAACTTGAAAAGCTTAATCATTCAAATTAAGAGATTCTTGTGGGCTGTTATGCTCACATAATATAATTATGCAGACAGTTTGGCTTTTATCAGAGTTTTAAATGCATACCACAGGCCCAGGAATGCCACGTAAGCCTTCAGCACCAGACTTTCCAGGAGGGCCCTGGGGGCCCACAGGCCCAGTTTTGCCCCCTGGTCCCTCAGCACCAGCTTCACCCTGTGTGATAGAAATAGAGATTAAGAGGTAAATACGTTGATTAATACAGGCAAACCAACAAATAAATCAGATAAAAAGAATACAAATAAACATAACCTTTATATAGTAATTACATTCATATTGTAGTATCAGTGAGTAACTACTTCAGATTTTTATTTTGAATGTAGTTTGAACATTTATTATTATTAAGATAATAATTTTTTTTATATTTTACTAACTTGGTCATTTTTTAATTATTTTACAAATTTTAATAGTTATTTTACATTAATTGAAATTAAAATGAGAAAAGAACTCTTAGCAACTACAGTGCTCCGCATATATGAGTACACCCCATTTTGAAAATGAATATTTTAATCCATTTCTCAGTGAATATAGGCAATGTATTCTGGTGCATTTAAACAAAACAGATTTATTAAACAGATATATTTATTCAAATAATATTTTAGTCACCAAACATATTTAGAAATTGAAAGATAATACAATTAAATTCAAGCAAAATATTGCAAAGAAAAAATTACAACATACTAAATTTTTCTATAACATGTAAATTTGGGTGTACTAGTTTTTGGACCGTTATCGTAAGTTATTTTGTTAGATTAGCTCCAGATTTGGCTTCAGTACTGGCTAATCGAATGTATATGCACAAATATAATATTGTATAGGTTCCTATTCAAAATATGAATTTAAAATATACATTTGTGAGAGGTGTACTTATATATGCTGAGGACTGTACATGTATATACAGTCAAGCCCGAAATTATTCATACTTATGGCAAATTCAGACTTAAAGTTATTATTATTATTCATATTTTATTTATATATATTTTGTTTTGACCGGAAATGATACAGGCGTCTCCCAAAAGATAATAAGATAATGTACAAGAGGTATCATTGTGAAAAATATATATCTATATTTCTCAGATTTTATTTACCTTTGAACAAAAAGTGGCAGTCAGAATTTGAGTAATTTCGGGCTTGACTGTATATATATATATATATATATATATATATATATGACTTAGGATGTGTCAAAAATCTATTTTCCTTATTGAAATCACCATTTAAGAAAACATTGCTATCATGTGATACGATAAATAATCTGGATCAGGAAACCATTTTGAACAACTAAAGCATTTAGGAGGGAAAAATAGATTTCCTGTCACTTCCTGTGACTGAACCTGTAATATAAGCTTACCATCGTCTGGCATCCAATTAGGATCAGATCTTTCAATGAGGATTTTGAAAGTCTAGATCTTTCTTTGTGGTGAGAGATTGGATTCAACAGACAAAAGCATGGCCAGATAACAAATCAAATGCTTTGGAGGTGATTTACACCACAGTACATAAGATAAACATGCTGTCTGGTTGTTCGGGTGGTGTTTTAATCTCAGGTTTCTTACCTTTGCACCCTTCTCTCCTTGTCTCCCTTCTGTACCAGCAGGGCCAGCGGGACCCTTGATAAGAGGAAAAACAAAACTCAGAACTACAGCACACATCACCTGTGCACAGATATCAGTGCTAAAAAAAGGCACTGCTTCCTAATCAACAGTATCATAGCAACAACAAAGCAGTGTGTTTGCTCTGTTTCAACCCCACTGCCATACATTTTCACATGTTCCTGCTCACCAATATCTTACAAAAACCAAAACAAGCTCCGGAAACCAGATCACCATTTTTTACCTCTTACATCTGTTATGACTCATATGCTAATGCACAAACACAAGCTAATGGAGCAGCCAAATTGAAATATGCTCTTTGAAAACAACTCTTATGCTAACAAAGAATACTAATTTTGAGGTAAATTTATTTTTGTTTTGAGGATATATATATTATTATTATTATTATTATTATTATTAGTAAGGATATTTTTATATTATACATTATATCTTGTGACTGGAAAACAAAGCAAACTATTGAAAGTCATTGTTTTTGGAGTGAAGGCATTAGCAACTTAGCAATGGCTAAAGATGCAGACAGTCATGGAGATTTTCCCACACACAATGCTGACTCTTATGTAGATCTTCATTGTTTTAATAATGTTTAGATATTTTTAAATAAAAGCCCACAATATGTATTTAAATCAGTTTAAGGCAAAGGTATTAGAAGCCGACAGGCATAGCTAAGACTGACTGTTATGCTAATAAGCAAGCTGTTGTTAATGGAGCAACACAATTTAAGATATTTTGTGAAAATAACTCATGTTCATGACACTGAATTTGAAGTAAACTGATCTTGTTTTAGGAATATTTATATATTTTGACTGAAAAACAAGGAATACTGACTAAGTATGTGTAAGTATGTTTAGATGTTTTTACTGAAAAATGTGATCTACATGTAAACAAATTAAAGCAGTTCTATATTGTAAATGTGTTAACAATAGCTAAAGGTGAAAACAGACATCCTGATGATATTTTCACACACAATTTTATCTTGTTTTTATTTTAATTTTTTTTTATTTTTATATTAGATATTTGACAGGAAGTCCTGATTATACTTCTTTTTTTTTTTTTTACAGTGCATTAGTTTTGGCTGTGGCTAATGATGTGGGCAGGCATTCATAGCCTACATTAATGTTACTGTCCTCACATTTGTGAGCACTGTTAACATAATTATTCAAATAAATCACTGATCAACTAGACTTAATGATGTCTTCAGTTTTTTTTCTGAGCATTGTTTTAAGCAGTGCCATCTGTAATTTTCATTTAAGTCTATAATAAATATTGATGTACACATTTAGATTCAAAACACAGAGAAGGCCGAGATCCAGCAAATTAATCAACTTCATGCGCAGACCCATTTAATGTTGTAAGCAAGGAGGGTAAAAATGGAAATGTCTTGAAATGCATTTTTATTGCTTTTAGCTAACGTTCCTGCTGATTCAGGAAAATGTAGTACATAAGATTAAAAGCCTGACATGCTCATGGATTAAAATCAGTCTCAGTTTCTTTCCTAACACATTCATTTTCTTTCGGCTTAGTCCCTTTATTAATCTGGGGTCACCACAGCGGAATGAACTGCCAACTTATCCAGCATATGTTTTACACAGCAGATGCCCTTCCAGCTGCAAACCATCACTGGGAAACACCCATACACTTTCATTCACACACATACACTACAGACAATTTAGCTTAAACAATTCACTTACAGGTTTACAGCATTTTCAAAATATCTTCTTCAACACAAAAGGACTATAAAAACAATTCAACACATAAAGTGTACTGTAGGTAAATTATGACATAACTTTCATTTTCAGGTGAACTATCCTTTCAAATACATCTGCTCATAGAGGAGTGTGCTACTGCTAAAAATGTAAAGTCAAATCTTGAGGATGCCACCAGAGCTGGCAATGACAGTTTCATTTCCTTTCGGCGATCACATTGCAGTCACAGTTCTGTCATTCAAAGCCATTTGGTCAATACTCTATAATAGAACTGTCTAAATGTCAGCCTCAGCTCAACTGCTCTTGAGCAATGCAAACTGATGCGAGGAGTTTTTTCTCTCCATACATCTATGAAGGTATGCTGATATTTCACAGAAATGCCTTTTTTCCAGGCACAGCCTGTGCTCTTTACTCACTTGGGAACAATTTACTGAGGGAAGACCTAATAAAATCCTGTCTATGTGGTGCTTTTTAAGATTTATTGTTCGTTCAGATCTGTTAAAAATAAATGTGCCCCATAAAACATAGGCTAATTTTAGAGGGAATTTACTAGGGAAGCTCATAAACCTATGTGAAAATGTGTGCCTCAGCAGACTATGGAAGGAACAACAAAGGGGTAATATAAACAAGAACATTTACATTCTTTTTTAAAGAATGAAAAATGTGTTACCCAACAGAGTTTGTTCAAACTTTTTCAAGTCTGAACCATTTTATTAATAATAAAATCAATTTCGTGTTTAACAGCAAGTTAGCGTTTAAACCAAGTAGCTGCTGTGCATCACCATGTTTAGATTATGAATGAAGATGCCAGATTGGCAAATGATTCACTCTTTTGAGTGATGCTTTTCAATAAATGCAACAAATGGAAAGTACAACAATCCAATTTGAAGATCCAGTCTGATCCAATGAAGCAGTGAACTGAACTAATAAACATTGTACAGGGAAAATAAAGTTTCACAATTGCTCATGAGGCATACATCAATAACAGTGCTGGATAATTTAGTTTTTTTTGGGGGGGGAAGGGTCTGATTTAAGGACCTGCATTTTTTTGTATGAATGTAGCATTACTGTACAACAGTAGATTACTTGTCCTTTTTCTATTAGAAAAAAAGGATCATGCAAGACATTATACCTGATATACGGTACAATATAAAATAAAACCTTTGATATGCTTATTCAAAAATGTGCATTTCTAAATAAATTGCTCAACAACTGTCATACTAGAGTTGTACCCCTTTAGGCATAATACATCATAAAATAACGCAAACTACTAAATTAGTTTAATTATAAGAGGGGTTTTGGTTGTCCTTTTTAGATTTGCATCTTTAGTTTTTTTGGTGATGTAAATGTCTTTGTACAGTGTTGCATTCATATTCTAGTCAAATTTGGAACCCACTTTTCAGAGGTCTCAGTTCACTTATGGCTCGTTTCCACTGAGTATGGTTTGGTACAGTACAGTATGGTATGGTATGGTAAGTATTTATTTCCCATTACACTGTCAAAAGTAACAAAACATTTAACTGTAATGTACCATTTTTTGTAAGGATTCCTAGCGCAACAGTATGGTGTGTTCACAGCAGATGCGGGTGAATCGTTAAGTGCGAGTGATTTACATGTTAAGTCTTTGCAAAGACACGATAGACATCCTGTGGCATGGTTCGCATGAATAAGGTGGTGTGAATGATGTAATTCGAGCAAGTGACATAGCAGGAATTGAGCATTTTGGGATTTGACGTGCCTAGCAAATCGCTCAAGTTTAAAAATCTGAAGTTTAAGCTCAGATTTATAGCATAAAGCACAGCTGGTGAATTTTACGTGCGAATGAAGTGAGTAAACTTCAAATGTTCAATCGGCTAATTACTTGTGAATAGCACGATTTACTCTGGTGTGAACACTTCCCCATACAGTACGAATGGGTGGAATTAGACTCACTGCCGAACACTGACTGATTCAGAGAGAATGCAAAACAGGATCCATTTTTAAAATACACAGTGACACATGTAAACAATGACAGCATGCAGCAATGAACCATGGTTGACCAGAGCACACATAAAGCTTGTCATCTTCTTGTGATGACAATATGGATCTGCCATGTGTCCTCTATTGTTGTTTACGTGGCCATTCCCATGTTGTGTGTAGAAAAAAATCTGTGTAAAAACAGCTTCCTTTATCTAATTGCATGCGCTAAAAGGTGCGATAGGTGACAAGCCCATACAACTTTCTTCAACTGAGAATGATATTTGTTCATTGAGAATGATAATGATGAGAATGATATCATTTTCTGGTGTACATGACACTTACTAAGTAAGGGTACTGTTGGCAGTGTAAAAGCAAGCCTGATCAGGGTGACCCATACTGAATTGTACTGTACTGTATTTGTATGATACTCTACCATAACACTCAATGGAAAATAGCATTACTTTAATTAAAGACAACACTCAATTATTTTCAACTGCACTAACAGAGCAATCACACCAGAGTTTGTTTTAATCAAATCAAACCTGCCAAGAGTGAAGACAGTAGGATCCCCAAACACTAACATAAAGATCAAAACGACCAGTAAGCTACTCACTCTCTTTCCAGGGGGTCCTGGAGAACCAGCTTCACCAGATGGACCAGGTGGACCCTGTGGTGAAAATAATTAATTATCTAGCAAGTTTCATCATGTTTGAAAATAACATATGATTTTCAGTCAGCATCGACCATCACTCACAGGCTGACCGGCATCTCCATCGTCTCCCTTGTCTCCAGGAAGTCCATCCAGTCCCTGTATGTGAAACAAGATATATTGCTGTGATAATTGCTTTTTATCAAGCACCATATGATTTGTGCACACAAGTAGTTTCATCACGGTACTTTTTTATTAAGCTTTCTGGACAAGCAAATATATAAATGTAAAAAAATAAATAAAGTTTTTGACTATTTTGATATTTAATTAGTTATTGAAGCCTTTCTGAATAATATTTTGTGTTTCAATGTCTCCTTATTGAACTTACACCAACTCCGGGCTCACCAGGGGGACCTGGATCTCCAGGGAAGCCTATAGGACCCTAAATTACAAAACAATTATTGATCAGTTCAGTCATCATACAGTATTTCAGTTTATCAGATGAACGAGATGTTCAATAGATGAGTTACCGGGTTTCCTTTGGGACCATCATCTCCAGGAGGTCCTCTTCCACCGGCAGGTCCTGCAGCTCCAGGAGGACCAGCTTCTCCTTTTTCTCCAAGCTCACCTTTGGGTCCCTAAGACAGAACATTAGAAGTATCAACATCTCAGCCAGTTGAGTGAGAGTGAGACATTAAGGTTGGTATTAAATAGTTTTTGGATGAACAGTTTTTGAGCAAAAAAATAAAAAATAAAATAATAATAATAATAATATATAATAATAAGAATTTAATTGAGCTAAAACTCATAACATTAATACAATATTACAATATTACATATTAAGTATCATATAATAATATGTGAAACTAACTCTTAAAGTGCTTTAAACTTCTGTTGCCAAAAGCAGAAATCATAGTGAGAAATGGTCCTCATTAGTCTAAAAGGTATTGAAAGCAACAAACAAACATCAGCATTTAAGATGTTGATATCACATAAACAGGTTTGTGCAGCAGGTGGAGGACAAAACAATGTTCCTAGGTGAAAACAAATAATGATAACAGCAACCATCTGGAATACAAGTGATGTTCAATTCTGCCTGTGTAAGCTGGTAGAAAATATTCATCTGTCCATTCTAAGGCAGCGTGAGGTACAATTAATCTATCACAATGGACAGTAAGTTTAAAGAAATGGTTCACCCAAATACTCTATGTGCTGGTACTTTATTCACCCTCAGTCCATTTTTTCTCCTGTAGAACAGAAGATTATTAGCTGAAAATATACCATGCGGTATTTTTAAAAATAAAAGTGAATGACACTGCCTTGTCAGTGTTCATTTTGTTTTGCCTCTTTGTGCCTTTTGGCTCCTAAAGCGATGCTGATTTGCATTATATGAATTAGTTGTTTATTGCTTAATGTTTCACAGAAGAAAAATATATGGCCCAAGGATATTTCTATTTTTTTGTTTCTGCTGAATTATACCTTTAACCTGATTGCACTATTAAAACCATAGCTTTATGTGTTCAGGGTTAAAAACATAATAATTTGAGTGGTTTTGTTCCATGAACCAACAACAAATTAATAAATGACGTCTGGTAGATGATTTACAATAACAAACACAAATATATACTTACAAGTGAACCCGGCTCTCCTGGTGGTCCTGGATTACCTGCTTCTCCGGTCTCACCCTGAGGGGAAGGATGAAGGAAAACAAGTTTGTTTGTACCAGAGCTTCATTACACAATGTGAATCTATGTACAGTAAATAATCCCAAATAAATCCTACCTTTTCACCATTTCCACCCATCGCGCCAATACCTCCAGGAGGACCAGGAGCACCCTAGTAATCAGATAACAGCACTAATGATTCAAATATCTTTCATTCAGAGTTTCAACCTTATTTTTCAACATAAAAGTAACTTGTTTTCAATGAATGTATGAGGCTTCTGATTCATTATAGGGCCACTTTAGGGAAATAACCCAGCAGGCACACAACATTATTATTAGATGTTAATATTAGGTTAGATTTAGGTTGTGATGACCAAAATTCAATGTCTAGCCAGTGGATATAACGTTGATATTTGGTTGATTTTAGGTTGTGATGGAAAGTGACCAAAATTCAACGTCGAGCCAACATCTTAAACCAGCGTCATATTGAAGTCAAATACTGACATTTATTCGTCAGGTATGGCAACCAAAATCCAACGTCTGATAGACGTCATGGGATTCGGAAATCAACCCCATTTTTATTTCCACCCAAAATGTAACATCCCACAACGTTGGAGTACAACATCAATCTATTGTCAAGTTGACGTCCTGTGCCTGCTGAGAATGATTATAATTATAATACATTATAAGACAATACAATAAAGAAAATATTATAGCAAGAAATACCAGTTTGCAAAAGCTAAACATAACTGGAAACCAGACACATTCAATTTCCAATTGACCATTCTCATTCTTATGTGAAATGAGGTGGATAGAATTAGTAAATATTTTATATCTAAACTTACATCTGCTCCACTCGGACCCTGAGGACCTCTAGGTCCCGGAGGACCGGGTGGACCCTGTAAATGAAATGTTAAACAGAATATTAGTTCAATACTGTGCAACAATTACATTATACTTGGCAAGGCTTCACTGATTTGTTGTGTTATTCCTAAAGTATGTTGTGAAGTCACTGTGTTTTTTGAGTTACAAAATAAAAAGTAACTTTTGTAAAATTTAAAAAAGCAATTTATTGGTTCTGATCAATCTGCTTGATCCTCTGCATTGCCCTTGAAATAAGGTAAAAATAACATCATGATTAACATGATTTGGAAACATTAGTGAATACAAAGACTCTTCATTTACATTCCCGACACATGCTTGAGGCGTTTGGACAATCACAGTGCACTATATCAGCTGGTCAACCAGAGCTATCTAGGCTTTTTGGAAGTAGGGTATTTGTAAAAATACAATTCAAGCAGTGTTTTATGAGTTTCGTAAAATTGTCGACAAATGCCATCCCTTTGGAAAAAACAACAACAACAACAACATACATGCAAATCATAATTACTACAAGCACGGCCATGAATATGTCATTATGCAATGTAGTAAATGAAGACAGAATTGACATTTCTGTGAATTATACCTTATAAAAACAGTAAGTTGACTCTTTCACCGTCATTCAGAGTTTGTCTGCATTGCTTAGCATTGTATAGAAAACAATGTAAAGATGTGTGCGACCCCTTTTAAGCTTATCTACTATCCTTGAAAATAAAATTGTCAGAATTGTAGCAATGCTGGATTAAGATCGTGTGGGGGGTCAAATCGAGATTGCGATCTTTTAATGATAGTTTAATGATTAATAGTGCAGTTCTAGTTTCTAGTGTATTCACGCAGCGTGTATCCTTCTGTCACTGATCCATTGTTCAGTGTGAACGCAACAGCAACTGAATGCTGCCCCAGAGAGTTGTTTGAGAGACTTGGAAAAAAAAAAACTAATGCAATAATATAAAGCATGTGACAAATATGAACATTAAAATGCATTAACCTACTGTATACAAGTTTGCAAAACAATTACCTTTTTTAAAATAGCTTAATGGCATGGCCCCTTAAAGAATGCACATATGTTGAGCACACACTGTAGTTAATAAAGTTGTGAGTTTTGACAACAAACAACTCACCATTGGCCCAACATCTCCATTCTCTCCCTTCTCGCCTGGTGGTCCCGGCAAACCCTAGATGAAAACAAGTTTTACAAATGTATCAAGCACAACTCGAATTCCCAGCAAACAGTTTATCTATTAGTTTAAAAAGTGCTTCAGTAACAACAGAGGACACAACAAGATGACTCCCCTTCCCCAATGATAAGTTAAAATAACAATCAGTCTCACAGAGCTGCATAATAATAGTACACATTTATATTTACATGAGCCACTGGGTAAACACTATTAATCAAATAACAATTTTTGGTAATTAGCAGCAGAAGTAACCTCATGGCAATTAACACATTTGCATTCAGATGACTGTGAGTGTCTCACTTTGAAAATGCGAAGTGCAAAAATAGCACAGAAATTCGTTTAGCAACATAATTGCGCTTGATGTTTGAATCTTGTTTAGATCATTATCAACCGACAATACCAATAGACATCTCTTCATTGTTCATCCTCAACATCTGTAATTAGAAGACTATTCTGGGTCACTGCATTCGGCAGTCGGCCTCGTGCTCCTTGGTACCCGCTAACTCATGGTTTGCAGTTTATTGTGTGATAAATGTTGTGTTGCTATAAAAGGACAGAGGTGATATTTCACAGTCATTCCAAGGGAGACAATTTTCCCAACTGCCAGAACAATAATGCGTTATATGGTCGGTTTGGAAAAGATAATGAAATGTCTCCACTCTAATAAAGAGCCCCACAAACAAGTTATTCGAAACTTCAAAACAAATTAAGATGGCTAATTTCTTCAGATCAAAAATCATTATCTTGGAGGATTTGCAAGAGGCACTAACAAGGAGGCGCGAAGCACAAACAATTACCACAGTTGGGATGAATCAATATTGCTATTATCTTTGATTACTAGTCAATTGCGCTGAGTGACTTTGCAGTATTGCTGTGTTGAGTAACAGCCTCTGCTGTCAACTGAAATTCGCTCTGTCATTGTTACCATATAGGTGAAGTATTTGAAGAGCTTTTTTTCTCTTAATATATTTTACATCTTAATACGCAGTGACAGCCATGCTACCGTTCAAAAGGGTGTATTATTATAGGTATTACTTCATCTAATATGTGTTAATTTCTATTCCTTTCTAGCACAAAATACTTTTTTCCCCACCAATTTTTATTTATAATACTGCACACAGCCAAAAAAAGAAAGAAAAATTACAATGTTGTCAGTAATTAGACAAAGTATATATGAACATATATATCTATAAATAATTTAAATATTTTTTTATAATGGTTATTGTTTATATTTGTTGTTATTTGTTATTTTATTTATATTTGTTTATTTATTTTTAATTTTTTAAATGTTACAAAGTGGATTTTTGGACTGTCTTTTTATCACTTTATTCAATTCAGAAAATACTGCACACAACTAGAAAATAAAGTAGAATAAAATGTTGTATATAGTTAGAAAACACTAGACATAAGCATTAGCTTAAGAGTCAGCTGTAACAAGTATATTTTAGAAATTCTTGGAAAAAAAAAACATTTATGAAAAGCAAAAAAAACCCCTCAATGATGATAACTGTACCTGCAATCCAACGGGACCAGGAAGACCTGGAAAACCTCGGGGCCCCTCGTCTCCCTTCTGCCCAAACATTCCCTGCTGACCTCTGGGTCCGGACTCTCCATCACTTCCCTACAGCAGAAAATCAATCAGACAAACCATCTGAAACTGATATAAACACAGAGAATCACAATATAACACTCTCCGTACATGCAAAAATCAACTTTCTGACCCCAGAATGTCTTTCATACTCTACTGTACGGCGCAAACAAGCATGAAAATGAGATCGACCCCCTGAGACATCAAAAGTCAAGCTTGAAAAGACATGTTATTCAGAGGGACGCTCCGAGGAATTGAAGAGAAGGAGAATCTGCTGCCCTCATTTCAGACGCTGCTTGCTCTACAGGGTCAGTGGAAGGAGAAGGAGGCATTCGGGATGGTGCAAACAAATGCCAGATAACATGAAGTTATTAAAGACATGTGAGGTTACAGACGGCTGAATGGCATATCGCTGGAGGATATGATGGGGTGTTTGTATTGGAGACTGTGAGGGAATGTCAGTGATGATTATTTCTTAAAGCACAGACTTCTGCTATTAATCACAGAAAAAGTGGAAATGTATAATAAATCTCTATTTAACGTTTTGGTTAGTCATTTTGCTAATAGACATCCAAACACAGATACTGTGGCTAAAACAAGGCTTAACTACTAAGAATAGTCTAAAGACTAGTCATCAAATGCACAGCTTAGAAAGACTTCACATGCGTGGTTGTTAATTCTTGACTAATTAATGACTAGTCAAGTTTTGAGCTATATTTAGACGTCTATTAGATTTTCACTGACAGCCCAAATTTTGCCTCGTTTTAGCCAAGATGTGTATGTTTGGATGTCTATTTGACGTCTTTTAAACACAAAATGCTTGCTGGGTAATCAGTAAAAGGAGCTGCTTCATTTCGTATACCTGCCAATAATGTCATTTTTTTGCCTATCATTTAGCATTATCTAAATGTTAATTCCCTGATATTAATTGACAGTCCTTTTTGGAACCTCATTTAAGATTAAAAAAAAAACGTGTCTAGTGATGCTCTAGTATGTTTGGAATTCTTTTCATTCCCTTTACACAATAATCGATTTAGACATCATATACAGTTGAAGTCAAAATTATCAGCTCATTACAGCTTTACCGAGTTGGCCAACCACAGATCTTGTGCTCTGCGTCATCATGAAATGTAGTTAATTGTTTTTCAAAGGGGGCCTCACGATGGCGCAGTGGATAGCACGTTCGCCTCACAGCAAGAAGGTCGCTGGTTCGAGCCTCGGCTGGGTCAGTTGGCGTTTCTGTGTGGAGTTTGCATGTTCTCCCCGTGTTGGCGTGGGTTTCCTCCGGGTGCTCCGGTTTCCCCCACAAGTCCAAAGACATGCGGTATAGGTGAATTGGGTAA
>CAIGQW010000532.1:7523297-7533416 GCA_903798125.1 Danio choprae
GTGTTACTCTAAATGTTATTCTGAATGTTAAAGCCACCATGAATGAATACTTTTTTATTTTTTTCTCTAAAAATGTTAGATTTTTTTATTGTTGAAAATTATGTCACATCAATTCATTATTTAGTTTGAAGTACACAGAGACCTTTAATTTTGAACTGGCTCTTACATTGATGTCATAACAGTAGGGCTGTGAACGTAAATCAATGTCTTGACTTTTGAGGATTAATGCAGTTTTTTTTTAAATGCACCACAATTCTCTCTGGAATTGATTCTGAGCTTAATTTTAACAGCAGAGGGCGCTCTAGGCTAGTTTTTAACCATTTAGTAAAATGCTCACAAAGAAGAGTGCTTGAACATAAAGTTATATATGTTGCTGAGCGACACAAACAGACACAGAGGCTGCGTTCAAAATTGCCTACAACTCGAGTAGATATTACATTTGAATTTACTACACGGCCGTTAGAAAAGTATGTGCTAAATAGTATAAATGTGAGTAGTATGAATGAAACTTGGATGTACTACATCTGCCATTTGTCATTATCACGTGACATACTAGTGTCAGTTGCCTCACTTCAAGACCATTCATGAATTCTTTCACGTGGCATTATGGGATATCGTAGCATCGGATGCGCACTTCAGAATCGTTTGCGATTCAGATACTTCTCGGATACTGTTTTTATGCATCGTGTGCATAAACTCATTGAAAACAATGTTTACAATTCTAAAAGATGTGACGCAGTACAGTGTGTGATGAGCTGTACTTGTATACATTAACTAGTCAGATGTACTTGCACCTTGGCTTATATGCGACGGGATTAATGAAAACAGCTCACTATAAACACTTGTGTATTCGGTTAAACCTTTCCTAACTTTATTGATGATTATATTAAGTTTGAGTGGTATGTGTAGGGATTGGCTGTTTGTAAAGCATACAGTACACTACAGTGCCAGTCGTTGGTAAAAGCTAAGCTCTAAATTGATTCAGATTTAGAGAGAATCGCAATGCATTCAGAAAAACTTCATATGAAATATTATGCAAATATGCATAGACTTAACAACCATAATATAATTAGTTTAATTACACTTTATTTTTTCATCAAGTGACAGCCCTAATAATAGCATCTAAAGAAATCTTGCTTAGTGAAATATTGTTCATATTTAAGTGACTAAGATCTCATAAGAAGCGCTAACGTCAAGCCATCCGATAGATTTACCATCTCACACATCTTCAACTCAATAGAAACGCTGAAGAGGTTCTAGGAATGTTCTGCAAAGAATAGGTGTAATTATCAGCTTTTATAGAGCTCATGTATCAAGGAAAGGGCCAGCTGGGAGTGTTCAGCTTGAGTCATAAACTTTAAATATTCAACTGTGTGCCACCTGGACCTGACTACTTACTCGCATTGCTGCTTTATCAACTCAGCAGGCTGCATGACAGAGGCAAAACTGAGCAAATGTGAGCAGTTACTCATTTAACAGACACTTTTATCCACAGCAACTTATAGTGCATTTAATATATGCACAGTCCACCTGGAGCACTGTGGACCAGGGTTAGACAAGCAGAATTGCCCATTGAGAGAACATTTTGGGCAGCTGATGTAACCATAATCAGGCCAGAAGATTTGATCATATACAAGTGTTTTTTTTTAGGATTCGAATACATATGAAACACTGGTTTAAACATTGTTTTATAGGTAATGCGTCACTCTTTGCACGAAGGCAAAAACCTATTGAGTGTTTTGGTTATGCAACAGTGTTTACTCTAAATGTTACTCTAAAAGCTTTGGGTAAATTTACATGACAACAATGCGCTAAAATATATTTTTTGTAATTCCCGAAAATGACTATAAGTGCTGTATTATGCATGCAAGGCCAGTAAGTTGGTGATGCCAGTTTGTGGTTCACTATTGTTGTTTTGATTGTCAAGTACTTACATATGCTTATAGACTGAACACATAATATGCATGACACAATTTTCCCAAAATCTAATTCTAAGTCAAGACGATAAAAAATTGCACCATTTTCAAAAGCTTGCAATTCCAAAATGCAGTTGTCATGTAAATTATTGGCACATAAAGCACATAAAAAACATTTAAATATGTAGCTGAAAACTACAAATTTGTTGCATAAACATCCCCATTGTAAGTACTTACAGCAGGACCTGGAGCTCCGACGACACCAAGAGGACCTGCTGGACCTGGAGGACCCTACAACACACAATCAAGACAACTGTAAGAATTATATCTTATATGAACATTTTTACTGACAACAATAGTAAAATTTATATATATATAATGTGTATAATTAGGCTGCGTGGTGGCGCAGTGGGTAGCGTTGTCGCCTCACAGCAAGAAGGTCGCTGGTTCCAGCCTCGGCTGGGTCAGTTGGCATTTCTGTGTGGAGTTTGCATGTTCTCCCCTTGTTCGCATGGGTTTCCTCCGGGTGCTCCGGTTTCCCCCACAAGTCCAAAGACATGCGCTATAGGTGAATTGGGTAAGCTAAATTGTCCATAGTGTATGTGTGTGAATGAGAGTGTATGGGTGTTTCCCAGTGATGGGTTGCAGCAGGAAGGGCATCTGCTGCGTAAAATATATGCTAGATAAGTTGGTGGTTCATTCCACTGTGGCGACCCCTGATTAATACAGGGACTAAGCCGAAAAGACAATGAATGCATAAATGTGTATAATTAATAATAAAAGCACAACTAATCGAACAAATAAATATATTGAAAATATATTATAAATGAAAAATTGTAAAAAGAAATAGCTCAGATTGTTAACATTAGTTAACACAAAATAACATCGACAAATTCTACTAAAATATTTATTGCTCATAGTTAATGTTTATTTGAACTTTTTTTCAATCAAAAGGCCGTATCTGTTAACATTAAAAGACTTGAGCTGCTGTACTATGACCTATCAATGAACAAATATTGATCATCATTTTAACAAATGGTTTGCTCATTGTTAATGCTAATAAGTTCATTAAATTAATGAGGCCCTATTGTTAACTGTATTGTAAATGTATTTATATTCGTTTTTCTGACATTTGCTGTAGCACTTCAAATAATAACACTATTTATTATTCACTAATCACATTCCAATAGTTAACACTGATAAATGCATAAACAACTTTTAACATCGACAATGCAGTTTTTAAAAAACACATAGATTTATTGAATCTTTTTGACATGGTTTTTAACATTTTATTTGATAAGACTTTAAGGTCTCATTATTTAATGGGATTTATTAGTTATAGTTAAACTAATTATGTCTTAACTAACTACTGAGTAATATATTTGTTACAGTATTTCATAATCTTTGATCACTTCTGATACAAATCCAACTGCTCACTGTTCATCTAAGTCCATTTTACAATATTAACGATTTAAATAATCTATTAGCAAATGTCAGAATTGTATTAACTGCTTTAAAAGTACAATTTAGTTCATAATAAATAGAATCTTACGGTGTATGGAGGACGAAACCAAATAAATACATGAATGAATAAATAAATCTACAAATTCCTGCATAAATAAATATATAAATAATTAATGGTGCGAGCAGATTAGAAGTCAGAAGCCAGTCAAAAAATAAAATTAAATAAAATAAAAAATTCAAATGCAAAATTTTTCTAACGATCAACCAATGATGGTATAATGATCTCATTAGCATGTTGACCTGAGTAAAAGTAAATACGGAACTGCGTTCAAAAATGAATAAGCCTTTGAAATCTACTTTCAGTTTAGCATTTTCTTATTCCCCCAATATCCGTGTAATTTATTTAATTATTTATCTGCCCGCACTAATAATTATTTATGTATTTGTTTATGCAGGAATTTGTGGGTTTTTTATAAATGTATTTATTTATTTGCACATTTATTTATTGTTTTATTTATGCAGGAATTTATACATTTATTTACTAATTTATTGATTTATTTGAGTATATTTGTATTTATTATTTTTGCAGGTTTCGTCCTCCATAACTGTGAAGTGTAGATTTTACAAATAATAAAACATTAAAAACAAATACATTTTTAAAAAAGTTATAAAAACAGAAACAATAGTTTGAATATTCGACTCACGTGTTCACCCTTGTCACCTTTGCTTCCTTTTTGACCAGGTTCTCCAACTTCTCCCTGAAAAAAAGAAAAGAATGTAGTTAAAAATCAAGCAAGCTTATTTACAACTTTTCCCATGTTGCCTGATCATCAAAAATGTTCTCAAGGTCTCTTCAGCCTCAACGGCAGAGCAAACTTCAGATTTTAATTTAACAGTAAAACCAAGACCTTGGGGTGTGTTTGCAATTAATTGATTACTTGGCCCCTCCAACGCAACCGCCGCCACAGCCCAAAAGAATAATGTGTCCTGGGACGTGATAAGGATCTAAAAGAGCCCTGTCCTACATCTTACAGAGCGATAATAGATTCTGGAATACATTACTTTCAAAGCAGAAAGCAGCACGTTTGTTTACTTACTCTATGTCCATGTCTGTAAATGAGAGAGAGAGAGAGAGTGTGTGTGTGTGTGTGTGTGTGTGTGTGTGTGTGTGTCTGTGTGTGTGTGTGTGCGTGCGTGCATGCTCCTTAATTTCACCTGTTTCAACATTTCGCTTTAGTAATGATTTTGTGTCTTGTTCGGTTTTAGTGATGGATAAGCCAGACTCTGTCCACAGCATCACTGATGAGCACAGGTGAGATAGGCATGATGTACACTATTAGTTTCTTTCTTTATTGGTTTCTTTCTTCTATCAGATACAAAAATATATATATTCTAAATTATGTTGGGAAAAAAATGCAGCCATTGACATCTATAGAAGGAACTATGGCTGTATATCTTCAATATACCATCATACGTGTTCAACAGAAGAAAGATACTCAAACAGGTTTGGAAGTAGTGGATGATGAGGAAATGATGAGGGATTTTCATTTATACCCCTATTTGTGAATTTTGATTCCATTTTAGAAAAATATATAAAAATTTATTTGATGAGTCAAAAATAAGTCAATTAAAGACAAAGTAAAATGTTTCCACTAATCTATGAAGCAGGAAAGTGTGTTGTTAACATTGATAATTATAAGAGTAATTATTATTAATGATTAAGTAGTAGTTAACTGATCACAACAGAACAGCAAATCAGCGTATTATGATGATTACTGAAGGATCCTGAAGGACACTGAAGACTACAGTAAATTTAGTTTTGAATCAGGAATAAATTACATTATAAAAACTTGATGAAAATCTAAAAGAGTCATTTTAAATGTAAAAAATATTTCAAAATATAACTGTTGTATTGTATTTTTTAATCAAATAAATGCAGCAAGGAGAAGAGACAACAAAATGGACTAATTCCAAACATGAAACTTTATTCACTAATTACTATCCCTCTAACAACTAACAACTAAAAGTTATTCCAAACCTTTATATGATTCTTTTTTTGTTGAAAATAAAAGAACCAATGTTGGAAACCAGTACCAATTAGTAGGAAACATCCATTTTAAGAAAAAAATATTATCGAAGCTAATGGTTTCCTTCATTAATTTGTGTTCAATAGTATAAAAACAAGCGGAGGGTGAGTGAATAATTTCAGAATGACATTTTTTGGGGTGGACTATCCCTTTTACATGTCTTTCTGTGGTGTTTTGAATAAAGTGCTTCACCTTGTCACCATCCTCTCCAGGTGGACCTTGAGGTCCGGCTGGGCCCGGGAGTCCGACTGGACCCTGGATGCCATCCCGACCGGCAGGACCAGCAGGACCTTTTTCACCCTGCATGAAAATAAGAAAGAATGTTTTAAATTCATGTAATACAAATACACAATAATACAAAGAGTCTGAGCAAACAAAGCTAATGGCAGATCAATTAACAGCATTTATACACAGCATGCAGAAGAGTATGTTTGCTAATTATCACAGAACCTTTCAGTCAGCTAATTGATTTCAGCTTTAACTGTGCAGTGTAAAAAGGCTGAATTAAGTTTTTGTTACGATGCTGCATTAAACTCACTAACCTATCTGTGCTAGATGTGTTTACCGAAATGTGAATTTTAATGAGCTGAAACTCTTTCCCTCTGGCCCCTGTTTTGTCCCAAAGGAATCTCTAGGCATTAGTGCACCAGTAAATGTATCCACGCATCTGATAAAAGCGTAGTTGCTATTTTACTTTCTTTAGGGGTGAATTCAGATAAATTAGGCCGCGTTTTGCTATTCAGCTCATGAACAAAAGAAGGCCCTACTTATGTGAATTCACACTATATTGCATATTATTCTTACTCTTTCAGTCAATTTTCAAGTTAACAATTGATTTTTTTTATTCTCCAAACAATGCACACTCACCGGACCACCCTTCTCTCCAGCAGGTCCCGGGGGTCCCTGAGGGCCGTTGCGTCCTGTTTGGCCAATGGGTCCTCCTGGTCCAGCGGGTCCTCTCTCTCCTGGTGATCCCTGTGACATTAAATATAACAAAAATTTATTTAGGGTTTAAAGGCACAGTTTGATTTTATCTGACTAAATCTATTTTAGTTTTCTGTTTTAATGCTGTTATGTGCAGTCTAATAAAACACATAACATATATAAAGCATCATTGGTGTGTCCATGTTTTCTATAAAATCAACTTGAAATCAAGAGCGTTTGATGTCATTAGCATGGTGGCACAGGACACAGTTGACTTGAAATTTTCCCAGGATGTTGGTAATAACCAAAGAAATCCATTTATGCAAAGAAAACAAATCTAATTAACGCAGAGGAAAAGTATTAAACACATGAAGAAAGGGAGGTGCAGAAAGGCAGTGAAGGCCAAGACAGCAGCTTAAATCTCTCAGTAGTTCTTCAGCAACAGCAACCCTCCATCATTGTAAATTATTATTATTATAATATACAATATTATTGTAAATTATTATCTACATTATCAGGATGATGAAAATGAAACCAGGGTGGACATTTCGGCAACACAATGATCCAAACACAGCCAAGGAAACTTTCAAATGCTTTCAGAGAAAGAAAATCAAGCTGTAGAATGGCCCAGCCAATCACCTGACTTGAATCCAATAGAAAATACAAATTAAAGATTAGATTTGATAGACGTGATCCACAGAACCATTAAGATGTTTACACTCTGTTGAAGTGTGTTTAAAAGAAACACACCTGTGCATTGCATGTGACTTTATTCTCCATATGAGAGGCGTCATTAAGCTGCCATCACCAAAAAAGCCTTTTATATAAAGTATTAATTACATTTTAATAGTTCAGTACTTTCTCCTTGTTTCATTCCATTGTTATTACAAATAACACATTTTTCAGATTTTTTTTGTTTTGTTTTATTTTTATATTTGTATTGTTTGGGTTTTTACCAAAATCTGGTTCAATTCCATGTCAACTTTTAGAAATATTATTCCCAGAAAAAAAACCATGACGTGTTCAATACTTATTTTCCTCGTATATAAGTCAGCAAAACCCTGTTCTAGTGGTTTTTGTATACTTAACTAATAAAAAACTAACACATTGCATAATAAAGTTTTAACATTTTACCTAAAAAAAAAAAAATCAAAACCAAATATCCAAATTCTAATGAAATTCTACAAAGCGTCTCACTGATATGCAGACTCCATCCTGCAAGCTCTAACAGTAAGACTAATAATACGTTTATATAGATTACATGATTACAAGCTATTAATTTTGTGCTGATCTTTTCATAATTCTTTTTTTAAATGTTTCTTTCCTGAGAAAATCTACTGTGTGTCCATACATGACTAAACAATCCATGCTTCTGAATTTGAAGCTAGAAGCAAGATACATCAAAAGTTATCTAAATGTAATCCAAAACAAGCTATGTAGTATCTTACATTACTGACATCATACACTATTTATCATTTGTAAGCAGTAAAAGACAACAATTTGTATGTAATTTACTCATGTATATATTATAGTTTTACAGAAATGCAGTGCACTTGTTTTTCTAAGCAAAAAAATTGGCTTTAAAGTAATCCACATAATCATAACTGACAAATATAGCCCTTCTTTCACAAGAAACAATGCTTTTTTCAATCAATCAATAAATCAATTAATCAATCAATCAATCAATCAATCAATCAATCAATCAATCAATCAATCAATCAATCAATCAATCAATCAATCAATCAATCAATCAACCAATCAACCAATCAATCAATCGTAAAATCTAAATATTAATTCTGGACATTCAAAAAACTACACAGTCTACATACATACAAAAGTAATTATAGGTCATTTAATACATTAGAGATCAACACAACTAGAAAAAAAAAAAAAAATAAATAAATAAATATATATATATAAATCACTTTTTCCAGGCCTGGAAAATCTTTTTTAAATGTCACAGCTATTTCCACTTGTTCCACGTCAAAGGGATCACTGTTATTCTGCAGTTTGTTTTGGCTCTGATGAGCATGTTTTTCATTAAATGGTCCTGTTTCTGTACAAAATAAAGGCACATTTGTTTATCACATTAAATTGGTTTCTTTCTTGGAGTCTATGAACAGGTCTGTCATAGTTTATCTAAGAGCAAGCTCAATTTGTTTTCCTCCTAAAAATTGTCCATTAGTGGATCTCTTAGCTCTGCCTTTACTTTTAGAACCAAAGACAGCTCTCAGACTTATTTTATTTTATTTAATTATTATTTTTTTCACGGTTTACATCAAGACCTCCACTTGCTTTAATGTACAACACACTGTTAACAGAACATGCTCTCAATCAGTGCTTCTTAACATTCTACCTAAATTATGTTGAATAAACATGGTTGTAAATATATATTTTAATCTTTTTTTTTCACATAAACAAATCATATTTACAAAGAACGTAATTATTTGATACAAAACACAGCAAAAGCAGCACACTTGTGAAATATTCATTATATGACTCATATAATCATTCCTGTCAGCAAGACTGCAGCTTTTGCATCATTTCAGTCTCCCTTTAGAAATTATTCTAATATGATGACATGCTGCTTAAAGGATATCAATCAGAACTGGAGTTAAATTATTAATAATGCTGGAAGCACTGATAAATATTGAGTAAAAACTAATTGAGAATTAAATAATAACCTGGCAATTCAAGTAAACTGCATTTATCAGACTGTATTAATAAACCAATCAAAACATAGAATTTTAATAACTTTGTTAAAATAACACGCATATGACTATAGTATCTTGACATTTTCAAACTGTGCATATTTCATTCTAACATTGTTATTTCGTTAAAATTACAAAACACAAAAGAGTATTTCTACCTTGAACGACTATCGTGTTCAAATTGACTGCATGCATTTCAGGGTTCACTACTGTTTCCAGTACCTTTAAATATGTGTGCTCTAATAACATGTACATAATAATTGGCTATATTACAAAAACAAATTGTATTTTTAGGGTAATGACTTTAGGGTAATGACTTTATGATAAAATATGATGACAGACATTCAAAGCTTAATTAAATATGACGTGACAAAAAAAATCTACTTCAAAAGTCTTATTTGAAAAGTCAGAATGACTACTGTGGCCGTTCTGCTAGTTCCAGTGTTAATATATATGACAATTGGCTTGTGCTTAAGCTTTTTACAACTTTACTCTAATAAAGAAAAATGGGTAAACATGTTTATACGTTCATGTGTATTGCCAGCTTTTGAAGCATAATCAGGTTTGATGCATTCAACTAAACGCACTCAACCATCACACTGATCGTCACAGCTATATTTTTGCCCCTTACACAGATTTTGCCCACCATGTAAACACATTAACCTGCTTTCTGTCAGTTTATTAAAGTGCGCATATCGGACACAAAAGCAACCTTGTTATGAATTTAAGCACATCCAGGCAGAGCAAACATTTTGCAGGAAAAGTGAAGGAAAAATAGCATCAAACTCAGACACTTTCTTAACCCAAAGTTTTATAATGTGTTGACATCTCATGCAACAGAGGCAGAAGAACTACAACCAAATGCTGCATCCTGAGAGGATCATACTGTATATGAGCTGTTAGTTTCCTGCTGACATGTACCAATACTCGTGTTTGGTTTTTAATGATTTACTGCAACTAAAATAACAAAACACACACACACACACACACACACACACACACACACACACACACACA
>CAIGQW010000532.1:7533426-7551177 GCA_903798125.1 Danio choprae
ACACACACACACACACACACACACACACACACACACACACACACACACATTGGTAGTTAGACGCACAAATTATTATGCTTTGATGCTACCGTGAAACAAACTGATTTGTTAAGGAAGCCTATGAATTATGAATTTTCTTTGTGCAGTTTATTTTATGCAAATGGTTAATTTTAGTAAACTGATTTTTGTTTTTAGTTATCCGCCTGTTGGTGTGTATGTAAATGCGCTCATTGTGCTTAGCTTGTTGTGTGTTTGTGGAGTTGTGTATCAGGGCTGGATGTTGAGGCAGATTGTAGATTGACAGTAGATTGACAACAGGTTGCATGACTGGACATAATTTATGCATCAAACTCCAAGTATTTGATTTGTTATGCCAGTTGCCATGTTTAATCAATTATTAAAAACCAAAAAAGAGCATTGCTACCTATCAAACTTATCGTTCTTATACACGATTATGTAGCATTTCTACTGCATGAGATGTACTGGTGGAAAGAGTACAGAGGACCAATATTTGCCAAAAAAATAAAGTAGTATTTCAATTAGAGTAAATTCTAAATTCTACTCAAAGTATGAGTAAAAAGTAGCTCTTCTAAAAGTACACAGTATTGAGTGTTGAGTAGTTATTGTTGCGCTGTGAAAATGATTCCACCTTATATCCTGCAATTAAAAAAAATTAGCTTACATCAGTGCCCTTTTCTTTTAAAGGTGTTTCTAAGTGTAAGTTAGTTTCTTTTGTCATTCATGGACTGTAAGTTTAAAATGTGAGATGAATTGTGAGAAATGTGAGAAAAGTGATTGATATATGCATCTATAATAAGGCATCAGAAAGCAGGTTGATGCATTTACATGCGGGGGAAAATCTGTAACCTAAATCACGTCTAGCTGTGACGATATGTTTTTGCTTAGGTTATGCACTTTAGGCCAAGCTAAGAGTGTCCAGCAGTTGGCGACGCAAACCAAGCTCGTTCGGCACAATACGAATAGATGCAATTTGTGCACCTATTTGAAAACGCAACATTCTGTAGTGCCTTTAGTAATTGTTAATAAAAGACCATTTGGCGATTTCAGTAAACATACAGTAAATATAATTTTTTTTAATAATAAATCTTTTCATTGTTGGCAGTCTAAACAGTCGGTCATGATTTTGTGTTTGCTCTTGGACACTTTTAACACTTCCACACACTTCCGCATTTATGAAGTGTCCGTGTCTTCAAGTTGGTCTGTATGATGGGATATATCTATGTGTGATTTGATTGGATAGGAATCACGGAACTGATTATTTTACTTAGCCAATCACCATAGACAAGAAAAAATAAAGTTATAAAATAGTGACTGCAGGTTGATGAAAAATAGTGCAGTAAAAGTACCAATACAGAACTAAAATGTACTCAAAAAGTTAATAGTTTTTACAGTACAATTCCTGAAATAAACAACTACTCAATCACAATAATTTGAATATTTGTAATTTGTCACTTTACACTCCCTATGAGATATATTTTTCTTCTTCTATTTTTAGTTAAATACACAAATTATTACATTTGACATCACTACAAGGACACTGATTTACTAAAACGGTCTTATTTTACTTTCATTAGCGGGTTATTGGTGTACAGCGGGTTATTTCAATGAGCTGATTTTTGTGCGTTATGAGCATACTGTTGTGCATGTAAACGTTCTCAATGACACTGGTATACACTTCTGAGAAGAGTGACTCAGTTCGGGCACCTGCAGGAGGTCTGTTTAGGCAGAGATAAGATGACTGATTTGCGTGGGTGAGCCACTGACTCAAAATTCTCCTGATTTTACAGATTTTGTCTTGTCGGGATATACAGAGGAGAGACAATGGAGCCCTACAGCAATCTTGCTCACAGTGAGAGGGGCTTCATACGGCGCACAGCTGAAGCTTTGATGGTTTTATACTGTACAGCACTGTGAGACGAGACAGGCAGCAGTTACTTTAATGAGAGGATGTTATTGCTATGCAGAACACGCTCTTTAATTTATTTTACATTATATATGATTATAGAGTCTTCACCATACCAGCCCTTCAGTAGTCAATAGTTGGAACAGCATGTGTCTCTATATTGCTTTCAACAGCACAGACGTATTGAATAGTAACAAACAGACACACTTCTTTAACATATATATAGTTAATCCGCCATGTTTTCTTTTAGAGAATGAGAGATGAAAACCCTTTTAGGACATGAACTGGGCATGCTGACCCTTTTTCCCCATTGCTAAACTAGCAAATGTAGATTTAGACAGTCAGAGCTGCGCACCATCTGCTGAGATTGTTAAAATAATTCCTGAGATACCGATATGTTTTCATTGTTAATTGCAGTATTAATATTAATATAAACGGTTTACACATATCTGGAATATTAGTACTTAAAAAAAAAGGTTTTAAAATGCTATTTAAAAATGTTTATCTTATGTACAGTATTGATATATGACTTTGAATATGAATATGTATTTTAAAATATGTGTAATTTATTTTTAAAAATGATTTATTAAGGTATAATATTTAGGTTTTATAGTATTATGTTATAATTAGAGCTTGACATTAACACCTGCCAACTCGCCAAATGCTGGTAGATTTCAGCTGTGGTGAGTTAGACAGTCTCTCCCACTAGTCACTTTGGATGATTGAAAATAATGAAAACAAAAATTAGAATCACTAAAAACTGGAATTTTAATTTATTGTCATTTGTCAATATGCATGTATATGCGATCTTAGAATTGAGAAGCAGCACGGCTGACAAAAATAACTGTTTGCGCGAGCAAAAGAAAGAAGGTGTATACCGAATGAGACAGGCTATCCTCACTCACTGGCGAGGGCTTTAGTGTCACGCGCACAGCTGATGTGATGCTAGCGAGTTTTTAAAAAGTTTGCGCACACCCATTTCATTGCGCGAAGCAACAACCATGTCTGTAAACGCGATGTCTGGTGCGATCGGTTCTCTTTGAAATAGACGAGAAATAAAACAATGCTTGTGCACCCACAGTTCTCCAGCTTTCAAAAGCTTGAGATTTTTTGTATGCAGAAGCCGTTGCCGGTTTCGCTTTAACTGTTCTTTGAAGTTAATATGCTTTAATTATCATCCTTTACAATAACATTGCTTTGATAGGAGATTAACTCTCCATTTATGAATAGTTAACTGATAATTTGGAACCTTTAGCCTGAACAGACTACTGTAAATAGTTTTAGATGCATGAAAATGTTTTTTTTTTTAAATGTCACTTTTGTTGAATAAAATGTGTATGTATACAGCTATATTTTGCTTGTTTTGACACATTATTTAAAAATTGTGGCAAGGAAATAATTAGTTTGGTGTGGCCAGAGAACAATTTGGTAAATCCATAGTGTTGATCCCTGAAAAGCCATGTGACTTGCAATGCGACATTACGAAACCACAGCCCATTTGCTCATGCTCATTAAGCAAGATCATACAAATCGCAAAAAAAGTTAAATGAACAGGGACACATGTGGACATAACACAAAATTTAAATCAAGTAATTTTAGCATGCCAAAGTCAAATCTATGCATAGAAAATATATTTTCCCAACAACAAAATTGTGGCTGGTGGTCAAATAAGTTTATGTCAAGCCCTGGAAAAAAATATATCATGTTACATTATTTAGTTTGAGATAAATGCTCAAATATTAACATATTAAACATATACAGTTGAAGGCAAAATATTAGAAATAAAAAAATATTTATGAAATATTTCCAAGGTGCAGAAAAAAATATATTTTATATAATAATTTTAGGCCTCACGGTGGCGCAGTGGGTAGCACGTTCACCTCACAGCAAGAAGGTCGCTGGTTCAAGCCTCGGCCCCCACAAGTCCAAAGATATGTGGTATAGGTGAATTGGGTAAGCTAAATTGTCCGTAGTGTATGTGTGTGAATGGGTGTGTGGATGTTTCCCAGTGATGGGTTGCAGCTGGAAGGGCATCCGCTGCGTAAAACATATGCTGGATAAATTGGTGTTTCATTCCGCTGTGGCGACCCCAGATTAATAAAGGGACTAAGCCGAAATGAAAATGAATGAATGAATAATAGTTTTAATAACCAATTTCAGTCAGTATTTTGCAAGGTACTATTATAGATGTTAACGTGCAATTTAAAGGATTAACAAGGTTAATTAGGTGAACTAGGCAAGTTGAATTGATTAGGCAAGTCATTAAACAACAGTGCTTTATTCAATGGAAAAAAAAAAGAATTTGGCTAATAATATTGACCTTAATTTTTAATAACAAAAATTATTCCAGCCAAACTAAAATAAAGAAGACTTTTTACAAAAGAAATAAATATAGGAAATACAGCGAACATTCCCTTGTTCTGTGAAACATCACTTGGAAAATATTTGAAAAAGAAATTTCACAGGAGGGCTAATAATTTTACCATCAACTGTATGAAGAGTAAAAATGGTAAAATATAAAATAAAATCACTTTAAATGTATTTATATACTCAAAAATACTATGTAGCCTCAAATTGTTTCTTAAACATATGTAATTATTATATTATTAACAAAACCTTTATACGTTTGAAATATGTTTTATTTTAACACAGATCTAATTATCAATAATTTCACTTACTTTTTCAATGCTATCTTTCAGTTCAATTCTCAAATCTTCCCTGAACTGCATTTACTTTCACATGTAAATTATTATCATAAGTGTGCTTGACTGAGCAGACACACACTTACAGTATCTCTAATAATTTGAACATGACTTCTGACTCTCTGAGCATATTTCATGTATGATTCATAATCAGTTTCTGTCTATGACGGATGGACTGATTAAGCCTGACTCATTGAGCGTGATCAGACTATGTGGGCTCAGATCACACACACACACACACACACACACACACACACACACACACACACACAAACACACACACACACACACACACACACACACACACACACACACACCAAACTGCGCTTTCAGTGCCAACATTACTGGTCATTAAATCCACCACCTGCTGACTACTGCCACTCCAGGATTCGCCTGGTGTCACTTTACTAACAGTAGCGAAGCTTGCAGACTGACTTTTGAGAGTTTCAATGGTAAAGTAGGTACTTACGTTGGGGCCCTGTGGACCCTGCGGACCCTCGCCTCCTTTCAGACCTGACAGACCCTGCAAAAAAAGTGACAGAAAAGAATAATGAGAGCTCTAATGAGAGTTGCTGTCAAAGTGGCATCTGCATGTGGTTGTGCCAGCTGTTTGTACTCTATGTCTACTGGAAATACAGCCCAGAGTGTTTAGTAAACTGGCACTATCCCAACTGACTACATCAGAACTCAAATGCTGGCAGTGCAGTGTCATGTGACGCCAATAATGCGTCACTTTCCTCCCCATCAACTCATAACCTGAGTCATAAAAAACATATGAGCCGGCTGAAAGTCAACATAAAAACAATGAGTGACTGTAAAATCAACAGTTGTTTGTTGAGATCCTACTGGCTCGTGTTTGAAATGTGACTTTCAGCATCAACTCACAGTAATTACTGAAAGAAAAATAGAGACCAAAAACAAAACAGTAATTGATTATATTCAGTCCCATGGCTTAAATACTGTTAATGTAGAAAAATGAGTCTTTTTCACTTACACGTCCTTTGAGTAGCCTAATTGTTTGAGGTAGAGCCCATGGGCCCCTGTCCAATAAAGGGCCGTGCTTTGACCCAGTTAAGTTCGTTTTATTTATATAGTTAAATGCCACTCAGAAATTATTAAATGCCAATTAACCTTCAACTGCAAGCTTTGAGGGCACAATCAATCATCGTAATTTGTTATTTATCATTATTGTACATGTATTGAATCATGTCTATTCCTGTTTATTTTTGATCACCTGCTACCATGAAGGTTTTTAGCGCAAAAGAGCAAATCTTTAGAAAACGTTGGTAGATTCTCTTCATTCTATATGCTACACTGCTTTGCAGGGAATAATCATTCATTTCTACTAAATTATGTGATCTTTCTTGTGGAAGAGTAACAACATAAACTTATCAGGATTGGCTTTGATACACAATACCAATCTACCGTTTAAAGTTTAATAATACAAATAAATGCAGGGTTCCCACTTTGTCAAATATCAAATGTCCAGACTTTCACTGACTAAAAAAGCTTACATGCACTCAAAACATGACTTTTGCTGCTTGTTCAAAGTACTTATTTAAAATGAGTTGAAACAATACAATTCTTAAGTGCTTTTTGGGGGAGGGGGACAAACGTAATTGTTTTATGTTCAATCCACTTAAATTTGTAAAAAATATTAAGTTAGCTTAATCGATTTGAGTTGGGACTACATAAAGGAATTGTTTGGAACCCAGCATATTTTACAGCGTGTATCTAATGAACAACAAAAAACATAAGCTTTTGTGCTTATATATTAACAAAGTAACATTACAATTATTAAAAATATATAATAAAATATTTATATGGTTTTAGCTTAAATATAATGTTGCATACGTTTAGTAGCCATTATGGGAACAACAATGGATAACTTATTTATTTATTACTTATTGTTGGCTGTGAAGAGCTCCCTCTTCCACGTTTGATAGCTCAATAGCAGTTTTACAAATTTTATATATAGCTTTTCTGTGGTCTACATTTTAACACCCAGTCTTTGAAGTGGCTATTTTGAAGCCAAAGCCCATAAATTGTTTATTATCCTGACATGTTAGCCTTAGTTAACAGGTGCAGTCTGGTGATGGCATTTGACTTAAGTGACTATCAGTTTATGAGCATGAAAGAAATAAAATGGAGCTGAAAATAGCCTAACCATCCCAATAGTGGTCAAAGCATCATGATATTAAAAAATACGGTATAGAAAAATGACATTTTGCTAAAAGTGACAAACAAAAATTCCTGATATTCCATGACTAGGACAAAAAAATATACAAATCCCTGACATTTAATGTCTACAATAGACCTTTCAAAATTCCATAATATTCCAGAAATTCCATGACCATTTGGATGATTTGTTTTAGTCATTTAGTATTTGTAGATGAAAGTATTATGCAATGCAAGTAAGTTCAGAGTAAGTTATGCAATTGCATTCATGCAATGTATGAGCTGAATTAAGCAATATATGTAGAATCAAAGATGGATTTTGTTGAAACTGATGTCATTTGACTGATGATAGCCATACAGTTTCTTTTATATTCAGATTTTTTATATTCAAAGCGCATCGTTGGATTTGCTCTGTCAGCAGTGACATTTACATTACACTGAGCTGATCTAAACTGAACTTCAACTGTGCTGAAAACTGGACAGATGCAATTTCAATTTACTAAACTTCATCTATGTTAAGCTGCTTTGACATCATCTTCATTGTAAAAGCGCTACAGAAATAAAGATGATTTTAAAAAAATTAAATGAATTGATGCATTTTTTTAGATAAAGGTCAGGTTTTCACATTGTTACTGTCAACCTTGTACACTTTTGGTTCCCTGAAACTACGGTAAAACAAATAACTCTTAAAATGTATTTTTGTCTATAATTATTCTGCATATATTGCATATTCTTCTCCTGGTGATATTGTGTACTTCAGTGTCCTTTATTGGAATTTCTCAGCAGTGATTTGAACGCTTGCTGAATGTCTTAATGGCCGTTAAATGTGACAGTTAATCTCCATGAGCCTCAGTCTTACAGTGAGGACTGTACCCTCTCATGAGGCCGCAGCATTTGCATGAGCAGCAGGCGGTTAAGCAGCTAATGGCCATTTGGTGGGACACATGACATTAACTTGTTTGTTCTTACTGCTGCGCCAGGAAGCCCCCTTTGTCCTGGAAACCCTTTCAATCCAGCAGGCCCAGGTTTCCCAGAAATCCCCTGAGGACCTGGATCGCCCTTCAAGGAAAGAGACGAGGATATTTAGTTAACTTAAATCAAGCTCCGCATCAGCTGCAGTATCAGCCACCTACACATACTGAAATTCGACTGAATTTTATATAAATTCTTCCACATTATTACCCTTGAGCAATCTGAAGCGAACGTGCTTAGCAAATCGTACCTTTCCACCTTCTTTGCCAGCAGCTCCAGGGAGACCTTGCTCTCCAGGGGGTCCTGGGGATCCAGGATGGCCTCTTTCTCCAACAGGACCAGTTTCTCCTGTGGAACCCTTTCAAAGCCAAGTCAAACAGGGTTTTATTTCAAATTCTGACAAACTTCAAGAGGTGTTTTATTAGGGCAATGTGTTGCTCATAAAACCGCTCACCTGTGGGCCAACAACACCTCCAGGTCCAGGAGGTCCAGTTTTGCCTTGGAAACCCTTTGATGAGAATAAATCATATATATAAATTTATTTTAGTTACCCAATGTCTGGAAATAATCTGGGAAAAAATGTAAAAAATCATTCATTGGACACATAGTAAAATTTTTTTTTTTTTTTTAGAAATCCAGCTTCTGAAACGACAACAACACCTGCCTTTTTTCAATCAATCAATCAATCAATCAATCAATCAATCAATCAATCAATCAATCAATCAATCAATCAATCAATCAATCAATCAATCAATTAATCAATTAATCAATCAATCAATCAATCAATCAATCAATCAATCATATTTAAAAACATTTATTTATTTATTTATTTTATTTGTAATGGTTAGTTAATAGCAGGAATTGTGTACTGTACATTTAAATAAAGTGTTTCCATTTTATCTACTTTCTTTCACTACCTTAGTGAAAGTCAAGTGCAGTCATCACAAAAAAAGAAGCATTCAAGATAAAAAATAGTTTTTCTTTTTAGCGCTGCATTTCTCTGACGTTCTTGATTAGAAACAGAGAGACAGACCTGCCAAGAGCACTGTAGCTTCTTGACACTGCCGGCAGTTAAATGGTATTGCAGCACATAAAAACTGTCCACAACATTTGTTCCTCTACTCTCAAGAGACACAAAACGCTTATGAAAAGCAAATGATGCTCACAGTCTCTCCTCGCTGTCCAGGGTGACCGGGCAGTCCGTCCTTTCCTGGAGGCCCCTGATGGAATTGGAAAATTGAGAATGACTCAGACACATTTGTGTAATTACTTTGTAACAGACTTGCAGACTTGTGCACGTGTAGACGTGTTATTGGATCTACAGTAAACAGTGGAAGCCCATTATCATGACATAAGACACAAAAAAATGTAAATGTATGGTATATCATAATCACGACAAAAAGAAAAATCACATATATGACAAAAGCGAGATTGAAAGAATCATAATTATATAAAAAATGAAATTATAACAAATCTAAAATCTAAATTATGACAAAAACTTGAAATTATGATGATGACTTTTACTATTATAACTGTGACCTTTCAAGTCATAATGTACACTTTCATAATTGCAACTTTTTATCTCATAATTAAATTTTATTTATTACCATAATAACTCTTTTAATCTCATAATTATACATTTTGTATCTCATAATGATCCTTTTACCCTCCTAATACGATTCTTTTATGCCACAATAATGGGGAAACTATTTAATTATGATTATGACAATTATGACCTTTAATGTTATAACACTGACTCTTTCATAATTTCTTCTTTTACTTTTATTTTTCTAAACTTTTTATCATAGATATATTTATTTTGCTTCAAAATGTAAACATTTTAATCTCATAATTTTAATGTTTTAAGACAAAACCATGTTTCTCTAAGTATTATTATGGTCTATTATTTCATAGCAATGACTTTGTCACATATAAACTTGAAAATTGAATGATTTCCCCTTCAAATATTATACATAATATGTTCTTAGTGTTGACTTTTTCTCATAACATCAATTCTTACATTTCTTCTTTTGTTTTTTCATTTCTGTGTAATATTTGTTATTTCATTATGTGAACTTTGCATGTCATAATTATGACTCCTTTTTTGTCTTATGTGACACAAATGGGCTTCCATACTAATGTGAATCAACAAGTAGAATATCTCAGAACAATAAGTAGATGAAACTGATGAAACCACACACAGGTGGGCCTTTAGGGCCGGTCAATCCAACAGGGCCTTGAGGTCCTTGGGGTCCCTAAAACATGAAGAAATACAAATTACTTCAAGACGACGTAATGGAAAAATAATTGCCTGACCTGATATGGCTTATAAATACACTCGACCAGGAGAAATAACTCAACCATCACTTACTCTCTCTCCTGGGCCACCAGATGGTCCATCATTTCCTGATGTTCCCTAAACAGAAACACAGTCGCAGGTGCTTGTTACCAGAAAACTTTGACTAATTGAGTTAGTGAAATCAGCAGAGATGAAGCCTGACCTTAGCTCCGGGTTTTCCTGTTGGACCTCTGGCACCTCTTCCACCACGGGGACCCTGAGAGCGAGAGAGTTATTAGCCATACGCTAGAGTATTACAAGCCAATGTGGACAAATCAGGTTTTTTTTCTGCATAGGGAATTATGTTTACAGCAAATTGGGTGACTCCGGAAATTCGGGAAGACTGTCAAAGGTGCTGACAGAACCATGTGATGCTTGAGCACCTGTCGTTTAGGCTTCTGACTTGATAAGTGTAATTATTTGGCAAGATATTTCATAAATATTTGTAGTTTTTATTTAAACATGGCACATGTTGCCAGTTCTCAATTAAAGGTGAGGCCCAGAAGGCAAAAAAGTGTACTTCAAGTGTGTCTTTTCATTGCAATCTAACATTTTGTGTGTGCAGAGTGGAATTACAGTACATATTTTCAAAGGCTTTCTTATCAAAATAACTTTTTCCTCCTGTGCTGAGCCTAAATTATCCACTTTAGCAGCACTTTGCAGCCACAGTTGTCTTTAAATGTTACATTTCCATCAGTCAGATAGAAAAATGGACTCTAGAGAGCATGATTTTGGTAAATACGCAATAAATGATCTACATATGAAGAGTTCAGATGTAAAAGCCTGAGAAAACAAATTGCATTTTAGAAAAAAAAAATCTTTAGAGAAAAACTTTTTATATCATTAAGTGAATAATTCTGTAATAAAAGCAACTTTTTATTAGAACGATCATTTAAATGTTTATAAGACAACAATAAGAATAGAAACCTAAATTGCAGTAAATGCAATGTGATTTTATGATTATTATTAGTTTATTAAAATGGTTCAGTAAACTAGGACAGTGTTCATTAAATGTTAAATCAGACGAATCCGAGATTAGTGTAAATGAATAGAGTGGTGCAAGAATGACATCAGAACCAAGAAGAATGATTTGTTGTTAGTTCCTTCAAGTTTTCTTATGTTGTTTTACAATGGGTATTTTTAATTAATTAATGAAAGAAGAGCTGTGATGAAACATGTCTCAAAGATATTTGAACATTTTGTTCTACAACATAAATGGCACAATTTGAGCTCCAAAAGTTCTTATTGTGTTACTTATTAGAAACATATGTTTTATTAAATACGCAAAGCAGCTACAAAATTATTTGTGTTTACAATATTGGTGTGTTGAATTAAAGTTGTAAAACAAAATGATTAAGTATCATTAAGTCATGTTTACCAGAAATGCAATTTTTCCTCAATAACTGGAAATCCCTTATTATAAAACGCCATAGGAAAATCTCAAGGAAACCCATGGCGTCTGTAATCAATCTTGCATCACTATAAGCTAGATATGTTGTATTCATTTAAAGTTGAGCAGATAAGCCTTTTTAATAATACAGTATTTAACTTAATATAATTGTAATTTTCATCATGCATCAGATTATTAATGAGGTAATACATTCGCTTCTAGCTAAAGGCACGATTAGGATTACACCACCTTTACGTCATTTTGAGTGAGGAAAAACCTTGCAAACATGCAAATTTCTACAAACCAACATACCGTTGGACCTCTTTGTCCTCTTGGACCTGCTTTACCAGCAATACCCTGCAATAAAAACACAACCATAAATAAAAATATAATTTTAACATGTGCGTTCTAAGACCTTACATTTCCCCTAAATGTTATTTACTACCAGGACCAGGACAGAATTATGGATAACACTTTAATTTCAGGTGACGCAGCTACACGTTTACTATAGTAATATAGTACAGTAAATTAACTAGTAAGTACCATATAGTAAGTACACTTTAAAAATGCTGGGTTCCACACAATCAATTTGTGTTGGGACAACATAGAGAAAATAAGTTAACTCATTCGTTTTTACAAATTTAAGTGGATTGAACATAAAACAATTAAGTAGCCCCCCAAAAAACTCCAGAATTGTGTTGTTTCAGCTCATTAAAAATTTTTTTAACAAACAGCAAACGTCATTTTTGGAGTGTACGTGTTATTAATTAATATTACTCAGTAGTTAAATGAATAGTTACACTGTAACAACGTCACTTTAAAATAAAATGTAACAAAACTATGATTTAAACAACTTTATTCAGGCTGTTGATTGGTAAAAGTAAGCTTAACGCATACATACCCGTCCTCCCTTCTCACCATTGGCTCCAGGGAAGCCGATGAAACCAGTAGAGCCCTGTAAATAGAGACAGATTATTAGCTACATTGAGTATAGCAGTTTTCAGCTAAACAGTGTAAGTGACACTCTCACTTCACTTCGAAATGATCCCTTATGCTCCCCCACCTGCCAAAAAATCCTTTGGTCTTTGAGTAAAAGTGAGGCTGCGTTGACAGACAGAGAGCGTGTCCTTGAAGAATAATTCAACAACTTTACTGCTAATGCTAATGCTGTGTGAGTGATACTACAGAGAGGGCGAGCTTTTTGGAGTCGATAAACATGAGCGGTGTACGCTTGTTAGCACAAGGACAGGAGATGAAATTGAAGGTTGAATTATTTTGGCAGGCAAAGAAGGGGAAGTGGCCCATGCACAATGGATACGCATAAGTAATTTACTCAGGCTGGATGGTCTCCTGCACAAGATAATGAAGCAAATCAAACAGATAACTGCAAATACATGAGGTCTGAGGGAAACAGAGAGATGTGAGTCCAGCAGACCGACTAAGTGCTAAATGCTAATCACAATGCTAATGCTCCATGCTAGATCTTATATTGTGCATATTTAAGAAGTCTAATTTAAAAATAAAATAAAAAAATAAAAATAAAATAAAATAAAGCAGCACTCGGAGAAAAAAAAAAACATTAGTCCATGGAAAAACACCATTAGATATGCACAATATGTTGAATAATAATTATTACATTTTATTGTTGATTTTTATTACTAATATTAGTAAATAAAATAAACAAATAAAATGTTACAATTCAATTTAGGAATCACAACATAACAATTAAAATGTACAAAATATTCATGTTGAGACTTGTTAAACATTTTATGTCAGTATCATTGATAATAGTTGTTTTTAAAGAAAAATGTACTGTAAGTGAGTGCTAGAAGACAGCAAAGGGCTAGCTAAATGTTAAAATATTGGAAAATAACAATTAAATATCTAATATTAACAAATAATGACTACTTTTTCCTCTGATGCGCAATGCTATTTCGGGAATTGCAAGTTTGTAATGACAAATTTAGTTTTTTTCTCTGAATTCTGCAATGATCTGTAAACGGTAACAGTTTTTAACTTAAAATGGTGAGATACAAAGGTAAAATTCCGAAAATACGTGTCTGAATTGTGAGAAAAATCACAAGAATGGTGAGATAAGAAGTTGCAAGTATGTTATTTTTGTCTTTATTGTTAGTTCTGTGGTGTGAACCAGCTTTTGGAGCTTTTTCCAGGAAGAAAAAGGAATGAATTAATGAAAGTGCAAACTGTTTTGCACTTTGTTCCACTTCCATAACTCCTCACATTCTCTGAACTGAACAGAAAATAATAGCTGGATACCCAGAGCTAAATAGCTGACAAAGCAGGTTGCAGACAACTTCAATTTCACTTCACACTGCTTGCAATTCAAACACAACACAGGATACATTTAATCAAAAACAAAACTCAATGAATAAATACCAAGGAGGCTGTATGGGTGAACCAGCTGAATGCTGAATCAAATGATGCTTTTGATGATGTCAGCAGGCTGAACTGACTGAATAAGCAGACTAACATCACAGCACAACCTGTGTTCACAGACCTGCACTCACTGCATGCCGGGTGGCCTGAAGATAAAGCAGTTCACGTCATGGAGAATGAGCTGATCCTATTAACTCTGTTAACACAGGCTATCAGAGAACAGCAGGCCTCCCCGTGTGTCAAAAGCAGCGCTCGGAGAAATATAAATAAGGCCGCACTTGTGATGTTTAAGAGAAATTATAACTTTATTCTTTCATTTAAGGTTAATGTCTAGTTGTTGGATTGCTTCATGTGAAAACTGAAATAAATTAAAGTATTAGTCATCACTCTTTTCAATAGAAATTTAACTTCACTGCTTTCTACTGACAGCAATTTGTTTCAATACTTATGTATCATATAGGTCATAAAGGTCATAACTGAGATTCATCCGTTATATTTAAAGCTGGATAAATAAGCTTAACAGCATTAAACACTAAACAACATTTATCCGAAATTCAATGATTTGAAAATCTGGAATCTGAAAATTTAAAAAAAATATATATAAATCTAAATATTGACTTTAAAATGATCCAAATAAATCTGAAATTATGTTTTGATATTTTTACAGTAGGAAGTTTACAGCATATCTTCATGGAACATGATCTTTACATTATATCCTAATCATTTTTGTCGTGAAAGAAAAATCTATACTTTTATTATAATGACCCATTAAAGGTATTTTTGGTGGTTGTGGCCCAGGGTCACATTTCTGTTTCACCCAATGGTTATTGTGTAATTTCTTCTCAAAATTCTGACTTTGTGTGTGTACCTTTTTCAGGAATATAAGTGTACCTTTTTTTTTTTCTTTTAATGTACCATTTAATATTTGCAATCTGTCTCTGTTCTTACTTTTATACTAAACATTTAGCTACATATACAAATCACATGTGCAGAAAGACTGGGATGTTTGTGTAGCAAAATGTTTAGTATGAAAGTAACAACAGATTGGAAATATTCAATGGAAAAAAAATAAGTGCATTTATATTTGTGAAAAAGGTAGAAGATTTTCATGTGAAATTAACTGTTTATGTTTAAGGAATAATCAACATTTTCATGAGAAATGCTAAGCAGGTTAGCTTAACGATTAGCTTATTCTCAAATGCTACTTTTCCTATTATAGGACTGCCTTATTATCCACACTAAAATCCACATTACGTTGCCATCTGGAGATATTGTAATCTCTCAGTGGTTGTTCAAAGTGAGTTCTGAGTAAAAATGAATTATTAATCTTATATAGTTGCATGTAGCTTCATGCTAATTGTTTAGCTGCAATGCACTTGTTGCACATAACATGGTGTATGGTTGACAGAAAAGGTTGTTTTGTTTTCTAGAAGTCTTTATTTGCATTCCATATTTAAAAAAAAATATATATACTAATTTATAGTAAATACTATAGTATGTTTAAAGCATACTACAGTAAACATTGTTATACTGCAAATATTATATTATTTGCAACACTTTGTTAATGAATGCTACAGCATGCTGTAGTACTAACTAAAGTGAAATAAGTAACTTCAGTTTTTATACTGTATACTTCAGTACTACTGTACTATAATACAGTATCCCCTATAGTTGTAGAAAACTTATTGCGTATTTTGTTTATATTACTAAACTAAAGAAAAACTGCAACAGATTAATTCAAGTACTTTACTATAGTATAGCAGAAGACTTGTGGGAACCAACCTTTGGTCCTTGCCTTCCTGGATAGCCAGGCAAACCCGGAACACCAAGTTTTCCCTTAAAAAGAGAAACAAGAAGAAACCATAAGTCAGCATGTTTTCACTTTAAACAATCACCAGGCCCTATAGAGTAACAATAAAGCATTTCACTACCTTGCACAAACTGCAAAAGCACATGGGAGCAGTAATGGACAATTTGGCTGCCCTTTAAATCTGGCGTTCAGAATCATTTTACGAGTTACGAGTTCAGTGTCATTTTAGGTTTTTATTCACACATATATTAATAATCCATGGCAGATACTTAACTCCACCGAAAACCTAGTGTTGACTTTTCCATGGTGGGTCATTTTAAATTGCTTTGCCATTATATGTGACCCTGAAGCACCCTTGTTTTGCAGTCTTGTTATACATTGTCAAAAGTCAAAATGATTGATTGTCCTTTTAAGCCCAAAGCACTAGAATATTAAGTAAAAATCATGATTCGTGAAAGCATTTTGTGAACTTACTACTACAAATGTATAAAAACAACATTTAGTAATATGCATTACTTGGAAATTAAAGGGATAGTTGGATACATTTCCTGTTAATTTACTCACTCACAGGTCATCCAAGATATAGGTGACTTTTTTCTTCGGTAGAAGATTAAAAACAATTTTTAGCTGAATCTGTGGTCCTTGATTATTCATATAATGGCAGTGAATTTCGAAAGGATTTTTAGATTAAAAATAACCACATACAGTTGAGCCAAATCAATAGACAATGCTCCTGAAGACATTTGTCTTGTGAAGTGAATTGATCAGTCCATGTAAGAAACTGAACATTATTAACAATATTATTAGCGTTAATCCACAGCCTGGTCAAACAGATCTCAGTGCTTGAGCGACTGTAGTCTGATTGTAGTCCTGTCTCTTTTGATGACGGAAACGTGAGGGCTGGTGATGAAATCACCAATATCTATCAACAAACTGCATCATCTGACCTCCCGTCCAAGCGTGCCTTTGTGAAAAAGCAACAGGACTACAATCAATTAAAAATCAGATATTCATATAGTTGTATATCAGCCAAATATTGTCCTATCCTGACAAAGTATGCGTCACTGGAAATTTATTCAAAATTCAGATAATGTGTAAAAAGTACACTTATGCATAGTTTTGTGGTCTAGGGTCACATTTTTTTTATATTATATATATATATTTTATATTATATATGCACTTTCAGAACATTATGTGTTTTAAATTGACCTTCTCTCCTGCTGTGCCCATTGGACCGGCCTCTCCAGTGGGACCTGATTTACCCTTCGGCCCCTCTGGTCCGTCTTCTCCTCGGTGACCAATCACTCCAACCTCTCCCTGAAAAACAGAAACATTAACATTAAACAGGTCTCAGAAAGAGCAAATCTCATCTTGGATAAGTGATTATGAGTGCAATTAAATGCAGCAGAACTAAATTCTAGGAAGTCTTTGGTGCTCACCTTGTCACCCTTGAGGCCCATGTCTCCCTTGAACCCAGGAAAACCATCTTCTCCCTGAAATCAGTCAAACTCAGATCATTTATTTGGGTAAAATGTAAGACTATAACAATAAAAAAAAAAGTAATAATAAATAAATAAATTGATTAACAATACTATTTATTTGATTAAATGAACGTAGGCTTAATCATACAAGACTTTTCAAAATCTTAATCTCAAACTCTAACTTTACTACAGTAGTATATATTTTTAAAGGTTAACAAAAAAACTTCACAATAACAAAATAAAATTGTTTAGTTAAGATATTCAATTTCCGAGATTTAAATAAAAAAATAACACACATATTGTTACAGTACCATTCTAATAAATACAATAAAATAATGTATATTATCAGGCTATTTTCGATAAAATACATAATAAAATAATAAAGATTTATTTATAAAACCAATAAAATATAATAAACATTATACACTAAATTAAAAAATGACTTATCATGTCACCTAAATAAATTACAATAAATAAATAAAGAAATTAATGTATTATTTACAACAATTATCTAGTTTATAAAATAACATAGCTTCAAAATTATAACATATTATTTATA
>CAIGQW010000532.1:7556177-7567008 GCA_903798125.1 Danio choprae
CAGTATATGCTTTACGCAGCGGATGCCCTTCCAGCTGCAACCCATTACTGGGAAACACCCACACACTTCCATTAGCACACACACAGACAATTTAGCTTACCCAATCCACCTATACCGCATGTCTTTGGACTTGTGGGTGAAACCAGAGCACCCGGAGGAAACCCACGCCAACACAGGGAGAACATGCAAACTCCACACAGAAATGCCAACTGACCCAGCCGAGGCTTGAACCAGCGACCTTCTTGCTGTGAGGCGAGATCGCTACCCACTGCGCCACCGTGCTGCTATTATACAATATATTGTTTCAAACTACTTAAATGTCAATAAAAGTCACTTTGTTAACCTGCAGAATAGAACATCAAACATCAACATTGCATAGATAAAAGTCCCATAATGAAATTCATAAACCGTAAATAAACAGTAAACATCTGTGAATCACAAAACACAGAAATGAAAAGTTTCTTTTTTAATTTACAGCGAATGTTTTAACATTGTGTTACAGTTCCATTATAGTGTTTTGTATTTGAGTGGATTATATTGTGCAACTTCCATGTATTAGCATTTACAATTCCCATCACTAATATTGGGACACTTGGTAAATATGAGCAAAAACACTATAAAAAAACTATTTTTGTTAAAAATTGTCGTTCATAAATATTACCATAATTAATGGCACCACTATAAAATCACATGAGCAAAATATTTTTGAAGTGTATTCCCATTGAGGAGTTTGCATGTTCTCCCTGTGTTCGTGTGGGTTTCCTCCGGGTGCTCCGGTTTCCCCCACAAGTCCAAAGACATGTGCTATAGGTGAATTGGATAAGCTAAATTGTCCGTAGTGTATGTGTGTGAATGAGAGTGTGTGGGTGTTTCCCAGTGATAGGTTGCAGCTGAGGGGCATCCGCTGCGTAAAACATATACTGGAAAAGTTGGCGGTTCATTCCGCTGTGGAGAATTATTAATAAAGGGACTAAGCCGAAAAAGAAAATGAATGAATGAATGAATATCCCAATTGATAGTTTATAATTTTAGTATACCTGGGTGAACAGGAACAGGAAATTGTTCAATTGTTCAAGTTCATGACTTCCACACAGCTACACATATGAGGAAACGCAGGTCAAACTCACTCAGTCATTCAACGAAAGAGCCCAGAACCAATAAGGTAGAACTGTGATTTGTGGCAAAAAGTTTTTGAACTTCGCAAAATGGGAAATGGCTATAAGAAAAACAGTAAAAACATTGAAGATGCCAATTTTCAGCAAATAAAAAATTAAGTCTTGTGTCTTCTCCAAACTGTTGATGGTTTAAGTGGCCAAACAAATTCTCCAACAATCACAGCTGGAGAATTGCAAAAGTTAGTTTGGTTTCAGGGTCAGAATGTCACGACAGAAATGCAATACATCCTCACAAATAGCTTATCAAGAAAACCTGCTCGCATTCAAAAACAAACTGAAGCGTTTTTAGTTTTTTTTAATTAATATACTGGGGTTCAGTGTTGGGGAAAGTTACTTTAGAAAGTAGAGTATTATAATTTTGAATTACTCCACAAAAAAGTAACTAGTTGCGTTACTTGGTTATTTTTTATGGTAAGTAATGCGTTACGTTATTTTTGAGTTACTTTTACGTTACTTTTTCTGACGGGGCTGAGGCTTAATCTCTTTCAGAACCTGCAGGGTTTTTTTTTCCCTTCTTTTTTTATTAAATAGAGGAGCTCTGCAATTAACAACACACTGTATAACCTTCATTTACCTTAATTTAACATAAAAATTAATGTAGGATAACGTTATCTATAGCATCTACCTATACAAGCTGTATATACAGATTAATGAAATTTTAAAGCAATGTGCTTGCTACTTTTGTACTTTTTGTCTTATTAAAAAGTAAAATCACTGTCCATTCAGATAATCCTCTTTTCCTTTTCTTCCATGTGTTCAAAATAATGAGAATATTTCCATTGCAGAAATGTAAGGCTCTGGCCTGCCATCTTCATTTCTGTCTGTTCCTGCATTCTCTCATTGCGTGAGGATTCAATGTGACTAAGTTAATTTTAATTAAGCAATTTATTTTTAATTAAACATTTTTTTAAAATTAAACTACATTTTTAAAAAGTAACTCAAATTTTATTACTTAATTTGTAAAAGTAATGCATTACTTTACTCGTTACTTAGAAAATTAATATTATTACGTAACTTGCGTTACTTGTAATGCATTACCCCCAACACTGCTGGGGTTAAATGAAGACATTTGTACAGTGCTGTTTAACAATTAATCACTAATCACAAAAAAAATAAACGTTTTTATTTACATAATATATGTGTGTGTGCTGTATATATGTATTATGTATATAAATGCTCATTTTAAACATCTATCTATCTATCAACACTCAAAAAATGCCATTTGCTGCTTTTTACATTTGCTGTAAGAACTAATAGGTTAACTTAATTCCTTCATGCAGTCCCAACACAAATTGATTGTATGGAACCCAGCATTTTTTACAGTCTGTCTGTCTGTCTGTCTGTCTGTCTGTCTGTCTGTCTACTGTAGACATGAGGATGTGTGTATTAATTTATGCATAATCAATATACACAGCACACACAAAATTAATATGTAAACACAAACTTTCATTTTGCATGTGATTAGTCATGATCAATCATTTAAAAGCAGCTTTGCCCGTATTTACCAAGCTTTGATAAATCATATAATTTTTTTCCTTTACCACCTGTGTTTCTCAAGTGGTTGTTGGTATATTTGAACAGATTTTAGTTCTTAGGCAGACCCTAAACCCCCCTCCCCACCTCCACAACCCCCCACCCTCTCGCTAAGGAAGGGATCTAATCATATGGTACGTCTGGAAACACTCCTGGAGTCACATTTCAGACTCTTTCTCTGGCCTTCATCCAGAAACCCCGGCAAAATGCTTGTCTGAGAGACTAACCAATGACAGTTATGTGTGTAAGCAGATCTCCAGCTTGTCCAAGCATTAGCCAGTCTTAAGGTGTGTGCGTGCGTGAGTGTGGTTTTCCTATAGTCAGCAGTGATCTTCTAGCTTGGAAAGCGAGGAGTCGTCTGCTTAATCGTTTACAGGGTTAGGAAAGAAAAGAAAAAAAGTGCCGTCTGTAATAACAAAGAGGACGACCAGCGCTCATTCACAAACTCACTTTCTCTCCAGGTGGACCGATAGGGCCTTGAGGACCAGGCAGACCCTGCGAGACAAGATTTCAGAAGTCAGACACAGGACAACTTGGGGAAATCTGAGAGCAAAGTTTATATTGGAAAAAGCTGTGTGAGCAGATCTCAGTCAAATCTGAGGAAGAATGTTGAACAGGATATATTATTATTATGTGCGTGTGTGTGTGTGAGTGAGTGTGAATATATGAGCGATGTATAACGAAACATAATTATGGAGTATGGATGTGGATTCGGATTAATTGATCTAGCAGTTTTCTCTTTCCTCTTGACTTTTTCTAACAATTTCACTGAAAAAGAGAGAACTGTGGTGAATTAATGAAGTGTTTTCTGCTCCCGTGTTGACCCATTATATTTCCAGTTGAAAAAAGGATACTGAATGGGTGGTCTATCTTTTTCTATTACACTAGTCAAAATGTTATTCCAGTGACTCAAAGCTGAATTTGGTGAATTGGACTTCTTCGTACAAAGTAGTGTTATTTTTGTTGACTACCAAAATAAAAAACAAAATTAACACTGCTGTAAAGGTCCTGAGTAAAACTACTGAGACAGCAATTGTGACCATTTTAACTGTTCTTTGTTAAAATACAATCCATATAACTACAGTACCCTGACTTTTCCTAAATGTGTATACATTTCATTTTAACATAGTTATTTCATTAAAGTGAATAAAAGTTCTTAAAGTTAATTAAAATTCATAAACTTCATTATAAATTCTGAGTATTTCTACCTACTTGAATGGCCATAACGGTCCATTTTTATATTTGTGAGTATTTACTTCTTTCTATAAATTATTATTTACATCAATTTATAGAAACTAAGATATACTATATAATAGTATTTATATCTATCTACATTAAGATCTATCTATCTATCTATCTATCTATCTATCTATCTATCTATCTATCTATCTATCTATCTATCTATCTGTCTGTCTGTCTATCTGTCTGTCTGTCTGTCTGTCTGTCTGTCTGTCTGTCTGTCTGTCTGTCTGTCTGTCTGTCTGTCTGTCTGTCTGTCTGTCTGTCCATGCACCAATACATCTATTTATGAATTAATTAATTCATTTATTTATTTATAACATTCAGATGTTAGTACTTTTTGTGTATTAAATACATTTAAGTTCAAACCATAAAACCTGTTTTTTTTAAAAATATTATTATTATTCAGTTTTGGAAAATACAGCTGACTTTATTTCTGTATAGGAGAACATTAGGGCATAGATGACTTCAAGTCTATTACACGAAAACTAAAAGCCACAAAAATGTTGATTTCATGTTAAAGAAGTGAAAGATTCTTGATTATAAAACCACACACTGGCCAAGAGAAAGACAGAGAGAAAGAGAGAGAAGGTGATCAACAGATACGCACATGTGGACCGGTGTTCCCCTGTTGACCAGAAGGTCCAGGTTCTCCTTGAGGACCCTGTTACAACATTTAACAGAAACAGTTCAGTGCACAACACTATAATCATTAGACTCCACTGCTTCATTTTATACAGATATGAAAAACAGCCCCAATATCTCAAACTCCAAAAATATTCTACGTCTTAAACAACAGACATGTGTAAATTGCAAATCCATCTTTTTCCATTGGCCTTCCTTCCTGAATCGCCCAGCCTAGTGTAATAAAATCTGTTATAGCTGCTTTAAACCACAGGCAAAAATGGAGAGACATGGAGATGAGTAAAAGCTGAAAGCCCGCTGCATAACTGTAAGAAAGGCAGATGTAGTTTGAGTGAGGCCTTCAATAAAGGAAGAGCTGCTAAAATACATGTAACAATGGTGGTTTTGTTGTGGTTAATAATAGCTAATGAACCTACAGACCGAACACAATATGCCCCAATTCTATCGGTCCATGTATCTTCCATACATCCATCCATCCATCATTAATCTACCCGTCTATCTATCTATCTATCTATCTATCTATCTATCTATCTATCTATCTATCTATCTATCTATCTATCTATCTATCTATCTATCCATCTATCCATCTATCCATCTATCCATCTATCTATCCAGCTATCTATCCATCTATCTATCCAGCTATCTATCCATCTATCTATCTATCTATCTATCTATCTATCTATCTATCTATCTATCTATCTATCTATCTATCTATCTATCCATCCATCCATCCATCTGTCCAATATCTCTTTTCATTCATCCATCCATCCATCCATCCATCCATCCATCCATCCATCCATCCATCCATCCATCCATCCATCCATCAGTCCATCCATCCGTCCATCCATCCACTCACGGACCTCAGTTTTCTAATAAATGTGTGTGGGAAAATAGTCATGTTGAAAACACTGAATCCCCAGATGAATCCTTCCCTTCGTGTGCTGCATATTTTAGTGTCAGACTTCATGCTTTCTTCATTTCAGCACTTCCAGGTCAAAGATCAGACTCCTGCTGCTCCAGTGACACTGCCATTAGCTCTGTCCTGGCACTGCCATTAGCTCTATCTGACAGCCTTCTTTAGACTGACCTTTGCTCAGGACAACACATACGTTTCAGAGAGGTCAAAGTTCACCAGCAATTGCTAAAGTTCAGAAACAGCTCTCTTCTGTGATACTTGCACTGTTAAACAGAAGGACATCAAATATTTACCATGTTTCCTTTAGGGCCAGGTGGTCCATCCAAACCAGTCAGACCCTGCATGTGTGAAAACACAAGTGTTTGGCCGTCAGTTTCATGATGTTAGAATATTTGTGACTAAAGAAAACATCTTGTGATACATACACGCTGTCCAGCAGTACCAGGAGATCCTCTGGGGCCCAGCAGACCTCTTGGACCCTGATGATCATCAAAAACCACACGTTATGAGGATTCAGTAGACCATTATAGTGAGTAAAAGTGGTCTTCAACCTTTTTCAGGCCAAACAATGCACATACAGTATAAAGCATGGACCCCGTTAAAAATGCAAAGCGTTATATTTTGAATGATAAATATATATTTATACACACAATAAGATCATATCATATAAAGGCATACTTTCACATGACAGGTGTCAAATTTTTTGACAGAGAAAGACTCATTTGATTTAGATCTGAAAGTAACTCAGCTAACAGCGAATGTTGCATTATACCAAACAAAAAAAGAAATAAATGAATAGAAATAAAATCTTAAATAAAAAAATAATCAAAACAAATGAAAACAAAAAGATAAATTAGAAAATCATTTATCTAATTCCTGTACACCGTTCTGTGACATTACTGGTCAAAACTGAATAATGGACCAATTTTGAGGGCTTTTTGATTTGTTATTCTCAGTAAATTATGATTACATTACAAATTAATTAAAACAATCATTACCGAGTAGTCTGTATGCTTGTGCTTTACCCTTTAATTTGCCTTTCGAAGCAAAGGTGACAGTAAAACATTTAGCTTAATTTTGGCTTAAGTTTTAGCTGAAACGTTTGGCTGAACGTTTGGCTGAAATTTCCTAATATTTTACTAAAAAAACCCATTTGAAAACAAAGTCGACCCCCCTGTAGCTACATTGCATAACAGCATAACAGTCCTTTTTTTATTATTACTACTATGTCTAATTTGTAATGTAGACAGCTTAAAACTTCAATAATATCAGCATACTGGGTTTTGACAATTTATAACAGTACAGTCAGAATAGGATATTAGATTTAAGAAAGGACATCCTAAATATGCTTTTTATTACTTAATACACAAAGGTTTCCAACCAGCTATGTAATGCAGAAACAAAGGCTTGTCTACGGGTCTATGCTCCACTTAGATTCCACATCTTCAGGGCTGATTCTGTTGTTTGTTAGATCTCTGCTGATGGAGTATTTAGTCAAAGAGCAAGTGAACTATGCAAGACCATTAGTGTGTCGTGACAAGCGGAGAAAGAAAGAGAGAGAGGGAGAAAATAGAAAACTGCAGCGCTGCTTTCCTGTACACAGCCATTACCTAAATAAGCAACAACCAAAAAATACTGGGATTTGAGGTAGGGCGTTCCTGAGGTAGAGGGATTAGAGTGGGCAGTCATGGCCTTTTAGGTATAAAGTGAGGTTATTTTCCCTCATGTTCTATTTTAAGAGATGGCTAATAAACATTTTAATAACTTAATATCATACTAAATCATATTTTTGTTGAATTATACACCTAATTTTAACTCAAATGCATACATATTTCTTAAAAATGGTCACTTATGTTTGGAGTCTCTGAGGCATCAGGTATTAAACATTCTTTATTGTTCAAAATCTTGAGATTTAAAATTTTAAGATTTATTTATTTTTTTTTTTTGACAATGCTCATCTAAGATGCATTATTTAATCCAAAATACAATAAAAACTGCAATGTTTTGAAACACGGATTCAATTTAAAATAATTGTTGTGTATTTTATTATATCTTAAAATTTAATTTATTCAGTGATGGAAATAAAAAAATGTCACAATTTTGGTACACTTTACACTAGTGAGTTTTCATTTTGAAAGTGTGTTAGAAAGACCTCGAGTTGAGAATCAAATTCGAGTCATCGTGAGCACCTTGTTGATGCATGACGATGCACTAACCATAGGCTATTGGCGCCAACAAGACTGCCGTTTTTATCGTTTTCAAAAAACAATCCACACTATAAAGCCAAAAACCCACAAAACGCTCACTATGCATAAGCACATTTTTCCAACTTCTGTATTTGCAGTGTTCCGCTTGTATAACGGTCATTTGAGAAGGGCTTGATGAATGATGCAATAGTACAGAACACCAATAGGTGAGCAGTTGTGGATGCCTGCACCTCCATTTTCAAAAGTTTGCATTTCAGTTTGTCTACACTGAAACTGAACAGCAGCGCATCCAAACTAAAATGGGGTCTTCAGTACACACTGGTTTCACAGGTTGGAGACGGCAGAGTATAGTTTGGACACCAGGCGTAACTGCAACAAAGTTTTTCACATTTTAATATGAAAACACACTAGTGTAAATGGCACCTTAGTGGTTTTCTCAATGTAGCTGAATCTCTAACTACTTTTAGAGCTACTTTGGTGATATTTGAATGTTTTGTCTAATTATTGGAGACTAACTTTAAACAATTGGATCTTAGCATTGAAGAGCAGCAGATTGAAGGTGACTGGATATAGACAAAAATGTGAAGAGTTTGGAGACAAAAACAACTGAAATTCTCTTCCAAAATGAGCATTTAAATACAGTCATTTTAAAAGTGCTGAAAAAAATATTCTTTGCCATTAAAAGTGAAACTGAATCTACCCACAGGAGCCAGAAAATTGCAGATGGCACTTGGAAGATTTTGTTCGGTTGTACATAGAGAATAACATCTCTATTCTGGGATTATCACTCTTAATAAATACTAGATTTTAAGAAAGATTGAATCTAACAGACCATCTCGCACCAAACAGGTGTGAGTAACTGTTTTTATTACATCATCACTATTGCTTTATTTATTATAACAGTAATTACAGTTACTTTAAAAGACAAATCACAGAAGTGTTCATTAATGAAGGGTGAAGGCTATAAAACACACGTGAGAAGTTTACATTAGTCAACATTTGAAGTGGATCAAACCTTTCATCATAGTCGTCCTAAAACTATTGAACTCATTTGTGTATTGGAACACTTTTGAAAAAACTGACCCACTTCTTGTACTGTACATTGGTGGACAAGGAGCTGTCCTTCCAAACACTAAGAATTGAAATGTTTTTAAATATGCAGAAATGTTAGCCAATCAGACTGTGGGTGTTTACTTTAGAGCCTACAATCTGCTACACCTACTCATACAGTGTTCTGATTAGGGGTCAAAACAGAGCAGAATAAACCTGTTACTTTAAAATTATGGTTTGTTTCTTTGACGTAAAGCAAGTTTTAGTGTTTCCATTTACAGGGAAACATAAGAAGGTGTAAATGGAGATGCTTACACTTTCTCCTGGCATTCCTCTCTGTCCGATCTCACCGTCTTCACCCTGCAGACAAAAACACAAACACATTTGATGAAACAGCGCTGCATACAATTCACAATAAAGAAAAACTAGTGTGTCATCTGGACAAACGCACCCTCGGTCCGTCCTCTCCTGGAGAGCCTGGTGGGCCAATGGGACCTTGCTCACCCTATAAGAAAAAAACGAAACAGATGAAATGACAGAGGAAGGAAAAAAGAGTAACTGTATTATTACCGTTCCTGCTTTTGGCTCCATGTATTGTTAGGGCCCATGGCCACTATTTATAAGCCTGCATCCCTATAAGAAGAGGCTATAACGCAGCGGGGCCTGTAATTACGCAGGGCAGGATTAGGAAGACAGCGACTCTGGCTGAAAATACACACAGTTCCCTGTGATCTGCGGGACTCTTTCACTACAGCAGCCCAGGCCAACTAGCCACACTCCACTGGGCCTCGCGAGGGTAGTTTAGGTTTGCCAAACACCCCCCTTGAAGCTATAATGAGGTTGACTTCTGCCACTGGGACTGTCAGCGGTCAACATAAATGTACGGCGACATTTGTAAAAACGTACAAGTCTTGGTTTTGGCAGAATTCGAGGAGAGACTTTTCAAATAGAGTTAAGGAAATACAGTAGATTTCAGTAGGAAAACAGGCACTGGGGGGTAAAACTAAACCAGGCAGGAATTTTCATTATCATAAAGTGCTGCTTGAAACAAGCTGGACGTTTGATAATTGAGTATTAAAGTGACATTTGTCAAAAGGGTGGCGGTCAGGTTTGTTTTGTGCTGTCTGGAATAATTCGCTTTCATTTCTAGTAGTCTGATAATAAAGTGAAGGTAAGTTAGAGTGTTGCACTTACTCTGTGTCCTTTTTCACCAGGTAGACCAGGAAGACCATCAAATCCTCGGTCGCCCTATTGATAGAGAATAAAACTATGGGTGTCAAAATTTAATGTGTAAGTCCATATTTTAAAATTATTATTTAAATGAATGTTAATTATTTCTCTTCTGTATTCTTTCCAAAATAATTAAGTTTTGGATCAAGAAAAGAAAGAGAGAGAGAGAGAGAGAGAGAGAGAGAGAGAGAGAGAGAGAGAGAGAGAGAGAGAATCTGAACTTTTTACCAATCATGCATATATCATTAAACATACCTATTAATCAGATTTTTTAAATGATCTTTTAATTTAACTTAAACTTCTATTCAAATAATTGCCCCATAATTTCAGAATTATGAAAAAATTATTTAGAAAAAAATATGCTACAATAATTGCACTTTTAATTTTTACAAATAATGAAATTATAGTAGTATATTATCGCTATTCAGCATCACAGTTTTTTCCTAACCTGCACATTTTCAGAAATTATCCTTTACAAACAACATCATAACAATTTTATTTCCTAACAAAGTTAACAATTTTAACTTCTGAAAGTAATCAGTAATCAAATTTAATCATTACTTATTATTGTTATGTTGTTTACTTGAAAGTAGTTATTTAAAGAAATAATGCACCAATGATAATGCTGCTACAAAAAACAGAGATATAAATACCAATAACAAATAACAACAACAAAACTTTTTTTTTCTTTCCTAGGGGTGAAATGACAAATTATAGACCTAAACTGCAAACTATCAGACTTATGTTTTTCTTTATAATTAACACACAATTCCATAACATTATTCCCCTTAATAATAATAATAATAATAATAATAATAATAATAATAATAATAATA